>JAUMGZ010179214.1:0-14177 GCA_032359645.1 Pododesmus macrochisma | reverse complement strand
GGTATGGTGATTAGACATGGGAACTAAAGGGGTGTGGTGATAAGTCTAGGGATATAAAGGGGTATGGTGAATAGACTGTGGAACTAAAGGGGTATGGTGAATAGACTACGGAACTAAAGAGGGTATGGTGAATAGACTGTGGAACTAAAGGGGTATGGTGATTAGGTTAGGGAACTAAAGGGGTATGGTGATTAGACATGGGAACTTAAGGGGTGTGGTGATAAGTCTAGGGATATAAAGGGGTATGGTGAATAGACTAGGGAACTAAAGGGGTATGGTGAATAGACTAAGGAACTCAAGGGGTATGGTAAATAGACTAAGGAACTAAAGGGGTATGGTGATTAGACTAGGGTAATAAAGTAGTATGGTGATTAGACTAGGGAACTAAAGAGGGTATTGTAAATAGACTTGGGAACTAAAGGGGTATGTTGATTAGGTTAGGGAACTAAAGGGGTATGGTGAATAGACTAGGTAACTAAAGGGGTATGGTGATTAGACTGTGGAACTAAAGGGGTATGGTGATTAGACTAGGGAACTAAAGAGGGTATTGTGAATAGACTAAGGAACTAAAGGGGTATGGTGAATAGACTAGGGAACTAAAGGAGTATGATGATTAGACTGTGGAACTAAAGGGGTATGGTGATTAGGCTAGAGAACTAAAGGGGTATGGTGATTAGACATGGGAACTAAAGGGGTGTGGTGATAAGTCTAGGGATATAAAGGGGTATGGTGAATAGACTAGGGAACTCAAGGGGTATATAGATTAGGCTAGTGAACTCAAGGGGTATGGTGATTAGACTAGGGAACTAAAGGGGTATGGTGATTAGACTAGGGAACTAAAGGGGAATGGTGATTAGAATGTAGAACTAAAGGGGTATGGTGATTAGACAGTGGAACTAAAGGGGTATGATGATTAGACATGGGAACTAAAGGGGTATGGTGATTAGACATGGGAACTAAAGTGGTATGGTTAAGAGACATGGGAGCTAAAGGGGTGTGGTGATTAGACTAGGGAACTAAAGGGGTATGGTGATTAGACATGGGAACTAAAGGGGTATGGTGAACAGACATGGGAGCTAAAGGGGTGTGGTGATTAGGCTTGTGAACTAAAGGGGTATGGTGCTTAGACTAGGGAACTAAAGGTATGTTGTGATAAGACTAGGGAAATAACGGGGTATGGTGAATAGACTAGGGAACTAAAGGGGTATGGTGATTAGCCCAGGGAACTTAAGGGGTATGGTGATTAGGTTAGGGATATAAAGGGGTATGGTGAATAGATTATGGAACTAAAGGGGTGTGGTGATTAGATTGTAGAACTAAAGGGATATGGTAATTGACTAGGGAACTAAAGGGATGCGGGGATTAGATTGAGGAACTAAAGAGGTGTGATGATTAGACTGTGGAACGAAAGGGGTATTGTGATTAGACTAGGGAACTACAGAGGTATGGTGATTAGGCTAGGGAACTAAAGGTGTATGGTGATTAGACTAGGGAACTACAGAGGTATGGTGATTAGGCTAAGGAACTAAAGGTGTATGGTGATTAGAATAGGGAACTACAGAGGTATGGTGATTAGACTAGGGAACTAAAAGGGTATGGTGATTAGAAGATCCTGTTGTTTAGGACACAGCCCAATAATTCTGTAAAGTACAATTAACCACAAGTTATGTGTACGTGCATTCTCCATAAACTAGTAAGTACGAAAAAACAAAGACGATATACAAAAGCCGTAAGTTCATGACTTACTCATGCAACGTATTCCTATACCGATTTACAAGTGGACGGAAATAAACTTTAAGCCTAAAACTGGAAAATGTATATGAATATACATTTCTTCGTATGTGTCGCAGATGATATTTCAATGTGATGATGAGGTCAGATTAGATTATGATCAAATTGTGCATCTGATATACCTTTGACCTACTAAAAGTTATGGTTGTGATAGAGTACGTTTTGGACTACATACGTAACATATCCTACACCTATCTCTTTTCAGAAAGGTTTATTTATAAACAAATTATCCACAAAATTAGTAATTGTTCATTTGTGAGACCTTTGACTTTGCTCAAGTTCGAATTTAATTCGAAGTTTGACAAAAGCATGTCATGTCAAATTGTCGTTCCGAGGTTGTGCATATCACTTCACAATTGTTTGTATAATTAGAGCTTAACTTCCAGAGTATGTTACCGATATTGTGACAAGAGGCCAGAGGTGAAAATAAACAAACGAAAATCTTATTGGATACTATGTGAACACAACATCCTTTTTTATCATTGCATGCCTCAAGACGTAATGCACATTGACAGTTACATTTTTTAAATCTTGCTGTTCTTTAAGGTCCCCTATCTAAGTATCAGGTTTATATACATCAATCTGATTATGGATTTATTTACCTTATTATTGAGCTGTTCAACTTAATTTAGATAATTGTATCTGATGTAAAAAAAAGGGAACATATAAATTATTTTGTTACGAAAATTCCTTAAAACGTATTTCCTTTTACATTTTATATATCTGATTTTTTCTGTTGTTATTAATGAGAATTAAAAGAAAACGAGAGGCTGAAAGAAATACACCATGTGTCTTGTAAAACATGAGAACGTTTTTTCTAATTGAAATTATAACGTGCGTCTTGATAAATTTTGAAAGGTGAAAAAACTGCATTATGTATGCATAAATCGCTGAAGTGATCGATGTTTTCAAAATAATTCTTTTTTATCTGACGATTATTTCAGATACTTCCGTAAACTTACGATGAATCTTTTGAAGCAGTCGATCTATCATGTCAATTTAGTTAGCCTATATGCTTTATGTTTCATCTGAAAAAACGACTGATGAAACCACAAGAAAATAATACATGTTGTTATATAGTCAAATCATTTCTTAAGTCCTTCAATCATCACATCACTGCTGTAAAAAAACTTTGAATTCTTTCACTAAGTTGATTTGTTATTTTCCATAGTTATTCACAATATTACAACAGAGACATTGACACATATGCATGGCATTTTTAAATTTACCCACTAATACGTTTACTATGCAAATACATTATAAATATTCATTATTTAATACGTATAAAGCAGCAGGAATTTCCCCCGAAACAATGGCATTTAAACGTCATAATTATTAGTGAAATTAAAATGACTGTAAGTGTCAATATTCAATAAAACCTATGAATGCAAAATCCATCTGGACCTTAAAAATATACTGAAATATTATTACAATTCAGATTGAAAATTTATTAGTGTTAATTAAAATTGATATATAGTTCTAAAACAACAGACAACGACTAAATGCGCACCTCTTTTAATTGACGCATTAAAACGAGGTCAATGTAGTTGTTACAATTTTTACAAACATTTAGAAAATAATGTGTTAAAGCATTAATAATAGATTAAGTAAACTATGAGGGTAAAATCGAGTTGATACAATTATAAACGTAAAAAGAGTACATAATATATCATTTAAGTCCAATGGAGTAGATACAACATAGTAAGGTAAAAAGAATATATATATAACTATTAAGGTACAAAGGTAAAACAAGTATGTTAATATAATTTAGGTAAAAATGAGAAAATAAAAATGTTTAAGGTAAAAATAATATATAACGCTATTTAGGCATAAAGAGTAAATACAAATATTAAGGAACAAATACGCAAATCTAGTAAGGCCCGAACGCTTAAAAGAGAATATCAAAATATTAAGGTCAAATGCTAAAACAAGTATATAAAACTTTTGATGTAAAATGCCAAAAATTTAAAATAGTAAATCGAAAAACCAAGACGATATTCTAGGCCGTAAGTCCATGGACATTGGCAAACAATAAGAAAACGTTGGACGCTCACAAAAATATGAACCAAATATACATTTATTAACTAAAAATGGAAACATCACGAATAAATCACACATACCTGATGATGCGTATATCTTTCTCTCCACAAAGCTCTCTTTCTAACGATGCATACGTACAGTTGACCATTTAATAACTACCTCACATCCATTTTAACATTACATACTATCAACCAGTGAAACATTCATAAATCCACTCACCCTTTCGATTCTAGCGACTACAAATTGCTCACTCTTTCGATCCATGTAGAAAATAATCTTAAATAAACTCACTTTTTCGATACGACTTTCACACTAATCTATCACATATATACTTTATATTTAATATATAATAAGAATTGCCGCAGCTGGATTGACCATCGTTTTGTCACCAAGGGGAGTGGTGATCTTTAGAATGGTTAAACTGTAAGGTTTGTATACTAACAACAGTGGTGATCTTAAGAATGGTTAAACTATAAGGGCTGTATACTAACAACAGTGGTGGTCTTAGAAATGGTTAAACTGTAAGGTTTGTATACTAACAACATTTTCGTAATGCAAATCACTGAACCACTTATAATTATTTTCAGTAACAATAAATACATTGTATTTCATGTCATTTGTGTACATTAAGTAACGCTCTTAACTTTTATATTCACATAATAATATACAATTACACGAGTTTTGTGCATTAAATATGTATATGTTTGTTAACTGTAATTGTTGAAATAGAGTTGCTGAATTCCTGTTACAATTTTATTTCGGTAATAGAATATTTGAAATAGAAAAAATACACATTAAACGGTTTCATGAAAAAAATACTATATCACATTGCAATTGTTATCTAACTTGATAAACATTGTATAAAAAAACATTTTGTAGAAGACGTGATATAATTTTGGTCCTTCCTGTATTGTTTTGTCGTCATATGTTAGCCCCATTTTTATTGTCATATAATTCTTTTTAACATTTATTGAGCAAATCATTATCAACATTTTTTTTACATGTTTTCCACTGATTTGCCTAAATTAACTTTTGACACATGTGGATTGACGCTAAATTCGTTCACATCCTCCCTTCAACTTTATCATGGATTGGAAATGTCCACATTTGCTTGATTATCATATTATCAGAACATTTTGTTCTTTTGGATATTTTCTTTCATATCCTTTTATGACCTTGGCAGTATCGGTATACATATGTTTGTGCGTTTATGCATGTGTAGTTTAAGTTCGTTAGTTTTTGTGTTTAGCGTCATGAAGTGTTTTTATTAAATTGATAAAGGTATATCTTTACTACAAATATACTTAAGACCTCTAGTCTCATGCGGGAAGTGGGAAGGTTTGAGGCCTCTTACCGATTTAACCACACCGCCTGGTTTCGTGATGGGTGACCATCCTTAGTCGGTCAGCATGAATTACAAGTCTTTAGGACTGTTATTGTGTCAATTTAATTCCTTACATTCTGGTGCTTAATTGTTTGATGCAGCTATTTATTTGTTTGTTAATGTCTCTCGTTCTGTTAATTCCACTCATACTGTTGGTTAAGTCAAATATTACACCAAAGGAGGCATGCAATTTATTTTTATAAAAAATCTCACCACCGTTTGATATTGCATATTCTATATTGAAATTATCCATGCCACAATGTTAAGAATTTTTTGAATTCATAAAGAAATATAGCCGACAAATATGCAAAAAGCTGACTGTTTTTGTATAAACTAAATAGATGCAGTTGGTAATGCGTATTTGTACATGTATAACATAGAATCTGATACATTGTACATGAAATTGTTGTCATTACTTTGAAACATTTGATCCATGTTTTAGACTTCACCTTCCAGTTTTTTTTAGGTTAGTCATGTTCTACCTGGCGAAACCTTTTATCAATTTAGTTTGAACTTTACGTTCCATTTATTATGTGTAAGCATGTACTACCTGACAAAAGCATTAAACGATAAAGTCCATGTAATCAAGAGCATGCACAACGAGACTTCTCAATAACACTCATTTAGTTGGTAAGGAGTAACATTAAAGCACTAACGGAATAGTCTTTACGAAAATAGTCTTTTAAAGTGTGTTTATATTATTGCATTAAGTCGAATATGGATAGTCAGGACTGTAATACCGATTATAATCGTGCTGTAACCGTATTGCAATATAAACGAAATAATAAATTGGAAATAGCTGATGCGCAGGATAAGTGGACTAACGCCGATTTTGAAGCTGCAGGAAGTAGCCGGCAATTATCAACTTTAAACGAAGTGTATGTGTACTGTATTTGCATGTAACATCACGCATCCTTAAATATACCATTTGCATTATGTTTTAAGTTTAAATTTTTGGCGACAGAGATTCCAAGTCATAGCCCGAAAAAAAGAAGATGTTTCACCGTTGAAAGGGCTCTACCTCATGTGTGTCATATCACAATTTTAGATCAATTTCAATTGAAATTGGTTAGAGATATCCTATGGTTAGGAAATTAAAATGTGTTGACAAACTTGGATTTTGGCCCGAGTTGGCATAAAAGGTGAACTTTTGAAAAATCAAATATATTCTCATAAATTATAAACAATGTAGATCGCTGCTTGTATACGATGTAACCTATGCTCATTGGCGTTTGAACAAGATATGCGTTTCGTGATCACAATTGTTAACTTGTCATTTATTGACTATTATTCAAATCCTCTAGTCGACCACTGGATCGATTTCAACTTTATCAGTTTTGCAGCGTTCTGTGGGAAAGAGGATTCACATTTGTTTACTGCAGCGGTGGACTCGACACTTAACTAGCGCTAGTCGTACTAAGAAGGGTATCAGGACGAATGTAAAGACCCCAAGCAAAAAGAAAGCTATAATTATACATAATATTGTGTACACATTCCTGGAGAAAACATTACGTTATGCAGTTAAGTCAATATGCAAATATCTTAACTTCAAACACTTTCAGCTTCAAAAAGAGTACATGTCATAGACACAATTCAATTTATTTTTGTAGTATAATTCCCCTTTGAATTAATATCTGACAACAGTTTGTTTACTCTAGACAGTATATTAATTAGTGCTCCGTTTTAGCTTATTATCGTATTTAGTTCATGGTCAGAGGTCACATCCGTTCAAGGTTGATGTTCTGGAGTTTATGATTTGTATTAACCCCTTCATTATTTCATATAACATGTACGTAAACAAACACAGGTATTTATTTGGGGTTTATCATTGTAATTAAAATTGAAAATACTTCAATAATATTTCATCTAATATGATAGTTTTACAGCTTGTATTGCACAATTTTACAACGTTTGTTCTTTTAAAATAATAGGTAGCTTTTTGATTGTGAAGTATGTCCTGATGACGCCCACCTAGTGGGTGAAACAATTTGACATAATAACCGTAACATGAACTGCATCTCGAGTGATGCTGCTTCCATCCTTGGAACCCATATATTAGAATAGTTGTAAAAAATGTATAGTAAGATGAATGTGTATTTCATTATTATTATTATTATTATTATCAATATCTTAATTATTATGTCATGGTGCTCTCTGCTTCATGTCATGTTTATTTTTTTCATTACTTTGTTTTTGCAAATAATTTCATGTAATACTAAATTCACAGAAAACTAGATGTATGTAACTAGATGTGTAATATAGTCGGTCGGTCGGTCCGTCCATCCGTACGTCCGTGCATGTCCAGAGATACGTGTTGGGGCAATGGATGTTTCGTCATCTCCTATCGAAAAAGAAATTGTGTTTTAAAGTGATTTTTACCCAAAATTTTGCAGTACGCATGCGCTTTTTTAACGACGGAATAACGCGGAAACATATAGGGTTGAAACACTTGTGTGTTGCAGCTCATAAATGAACAAACAAAGAAATCACCCCACAAGATGGGTTAAGTGAGAGCGTCCGTCTGTCCGTCTATTTGATTATATCTAATTCAAGATAAATGATAAGGTCGTTTTTGCTGACGAGGACTGGTTTTTCCTAAACTTGTTTACAGAGGAATACGTTTATAATTCCTATTTTGACTATCCGCACTTTTTAAATTTTGCCAAGACAATTTTATATTATTGTGGGGTGTGATTTTTGTTTAGCATTAAATACGTGAATTTAACCCTTTCCCCCATCCGGTACATGTGCAGCTTTGATTTGCTGCGTTCTTGTTAATTTTAAATTCATTTTCTCTACTAATAATGACGGCTGTTTTGAAGCTAGAACTGGAGTTCGGGACAAGGGTGTCTCACATTGATTATTTGCTCTTTCCTCTTATAAGTATCATATATATATAATATTGGAGGTATGTTTCAGATTGCATTTTTGTATAATTGAAACTAACTACGTATGTATGTGTACCTTTTCATTTTCTCAATTTAATTGTACAATTTTAGTTTCAAACTAGTTTTGTCTGTTTATACATTACATAAAGTTCCTGTTTTTTGCTTTTTGTCTTGTTTTCTTATCATTCCCATGATTTCTCATTATGCGTTATTTATGAATTTATATTTACATTTACGATGTAATCCCTCTATATAATAATAGAAATTGTTTGTCGTTTATCTTAGCATAAACTCTGGAGTACTTATATTGAAAACAAGTCGTTGTAGTTGTTTCATTCGCACACTTTTTACGTTTTTAGTCCAAAAAAGTGGACTTTTCCCATACAAATCCCGTCCGTCGTCCGTCGTTAACATTTCACCTTTTTTTACTTTTTCTCCTAAACCACTGCACCCATTTCATCCAAACTTGATAGGAAGTATTCCTAGAGGAAGGGGATTCAGATTTTTTCAAATGAAGGGACTGGGCCCCCAGGGAGCACCATTAAGGGGCCAAAAGGGGAAAATTTCTTTTTTTAATAAACTAGAAGGTCTTACCATAGTGTTTTGATATGTAGTGACTTTAAGGCATGGAGATCCAAGTTTGTTCAAGGCGGGACTCTGAAGTCAAAAGTAAGTTATGCGTTTTGGGGTCAAAGTTCAACACTATGGGAAATATCTTAACTATTCATATTTTTTACTAATTGGCCAAAACTACTGGAATAATTTCATCCAAAATTGGTAGAAGTCATCCTAGAGTAAAAGTCATTCCGACTTGTTCAAATGAAGGGGCTTAGCCCCGAGGAAGAGTCGTTTTTGGGGCCTAAAGGGGGGAATTTGAATAAATTCATAAAATCTTCTTATGTAGTATCTTTAGGATATGGAGAATCAATGTTGTTCAAGGCTTAAACCTTGGGTCAAAAATAGGTTTCAAAGTTCACAACACTATAGCAAATAGTTAATTATTCACATTTTTGACTTCTTGTCCAGAACTACTGGAGTAATTTCATCCAAACTTTGTAGAAGTCATCCCTTGGGAAAGGGGTTTCAGATTTGTTCAGTAAAAGTATTCAAATGCCAAATATTTACTTTAATAGACCTATTTCAACCAGATGAACGTTTAGGCCCAATGAGCCTCTTGTTTAACGCTATTTTTTAATTGTAAAGTTTTTAATTTTAATGTTTGAGAACATTTTTTCATAATTCATATAAAATATTATAAAACCATAATTCGTTTATATCAATTTTTCCCCCAAGTACTCTTTCGTAGCTAAGGAAACGTATCTACGCCAGTCATTGGCGTTGGCTGTTCCGATAAAAACACTTACGGCAGCTTATTTCAATTTCAATTTTTATTACTGAAAATGAATAAGAGATAACAGTATAATACTCAATTACAGCTTATTCCTTCTACACTGAAGTCTTTAACCTTTAGAACATGATATTGTTTAGTTTTCAAAACGTTCAAAAAATCATTTCAATTAGAACTGTTAATTTAGTCTTTTATGTTTAGGTCTCACCAGACTGCTGTCAAATTAAGACCAACAGAAACAAATAAGCGAGACACGAACAGAAAATGGGTTGTATTAATTGCAAGTTTCTTTGCTCAAGGAATGACAATGGGGTTAATATATAGTACAAGTGTATTTTATGTCGCATTCCTTAAAGCATTCGGAAAAAGTAAAGCTGAAACATCTGTAATACAGGGAACGCTAACCGGCATTCTCCTTACTGCAGGTAAGTAATACGCCATGCATAACTGTGGCAATAGTAACGAAAATTGACATAGGTTTTAAATTTATCGAACGTATCCAATTTTGATTTTGTATAATAACCTTGCAAAAAGATAAAAACATGCTGACTGAAATCATTTGAACAATAGATATTGACAACACACAACATCCGCGGCAAACCATGCAACACCAGAATAAAAAAGGAATCAATGGCACCACAGTCATTCTTAAAACTAATTATTCATGCAGACCGACTGAGGACCTCCCGCACGATAAAAGTCATACATCTCAAATTTGAAAAATACATTCCATTGCCTTGTCAATTATATTAACAATCAACCACTCGTATTAATTAAATTAGCTATTTGAAACACGAAAGTGGACGTAGCCAAGCAGTACAAAACATATAACAGTTGCTAAATATTTGATTCGTAAAATCCACACATAGTTCAATATATGAAAAATGATATTAATGAACATTGTATATGGTTGCAGAAGTACAAGGGCTACAAAAAACCAAAGCTAAGGAAATAAAATTAATTATCAAACTATAGAACAGAGAGATATTTCGATTTCATAATACCTTTGGAATGTTGAACTCTTCTGGCATTCTTTTAATCAATTATATATTATATTACTATCATTTAACAGGTTCGTTTATCATAAACAGGATTTCTAAATGGTATCATCACTACAACGATTGGACCAAGACGAGCAGGAATAATCGGTTGTTCCATTGCATGCATTGGTTTAATTCTGTCATTCTTTGCTGGAAGCATCCCGTTCCTAGTTGTAACATTAAGTATTCTTACAGGTATGAACCATGTGTTTAGTTTTTTTGATAAATATAAAAAACTTTCTTCTCATATGTATAACACTTACAGCGAGTGAATAAGAAGAATAACGGTACCAACATATTCACGTAAGTGTTTGCGTTTAACGGTGATGATAAATCTTTCATACTCTTATCAAAGGAACAAAAGAAAATAGTAAATCGAAAAACCAAGACGATATTCTAAGGCCATAAGTCCATGGACATGGAAAACAGTTATAGTATTTGGCAAAACCAGAACATTATAATTGAAAACAATTAAAAAACGACATTATACATGCATTGCCCTTTTTAGAAAGAGATATGTAGATATTGTAACGCCGCACACCATAATATAGTATTTCAGGTCTGACAGTAATGAGTCGGTTTTTCAAAGGTTCACGCTGTTTTATAATTATTAATATATACTATTGTTTTATTAACAGTATCGTAGCATTAGACGATTTGAAACTTAATTATGACGGGTGAAACATTATTACTTGTACACTTTTAGTGTGATGGAGACAACGTGACAAAAGTCCGTCTGTTGAATTCGCCACATGGCGAGTATCGTCAGTGTTGACAGTGTGTGCTCCATCGCCGATCTCTCTGAGAAAACGCATTGTCACTTTATAATCACGTAATGCTCATGTTATTGACGCCTTACCTAACCTTTCTCTTCCTTTAGTTTATATTTAACTTGATATTTTGTTTGTATTCGCTGAAAGTCGGTGCATACAAAACACAGTGCTTGGATTTTTCCTCCATCTTTGCTTGAGTGCGTTCGGATCGCTTTAGGGTTTTCTCCGTATGACATCAGAGGTTGGAGAGTTCCGATTTCGCTATTCTCGCGTTTGATTGGCTGAGAGAAACTTGTTTCTGATTGGCTGTAATAACGTATAACTAAACGCGCCGGGGAGATTCAACTGGAGAGTTGAACCTCTCTGTTTGATAAAACTTGAAATCCAGAAACGGGAGAAATTTTAGTATCGATGGAGATATCAAATCTGCAGGTAATTGAGATAAAGTAATCTCAACAATAGGAGAACTTGATTTGCTACAGAAACTATTTAAGATTGAATAAGGTAGAATATTTTTCCAGGAATATATTCTCCAAGAATGTTTCTCCAGGAATTCTCCTGAATTCCTCCGAGAATGTTTCTCCAGGATTTCTCCAAGTAAACTCTCCCATTCTTTCCCCAATATTTCTCCATAGGGATTAACAGTAGATTAGGTAGATGTTTATAAATATTTATTAAAAGAACACATGGTCTCCAATTGTAGAATCCTCCAGTTTTATTAGTAATAGTTTTATCTAGAATATTTAATGGTGACCTTGTCCTCTTTCGGAGTTTCGGTGTGGAGATTTCTCCAATATGTTGGGAGAATATTTCTCCAGATCCGGAGTAGAAGGAGATTTCTCCAAGAACTTCAATAGGACAGGTTAGCCTAATATTGTGGAAGAGCATTACTAAATAACTGATAAAATCGTTTTGTTTAGAATTTTATATTGAGAAAATAGTTATTTCTCTAAGGTTTCTCCAGATAATTTTGGTACTAAAGTTTAAGTTGGATATTTCTCCAATATAGTTAAGATCATAAGAATAGAAGAAATATCGTTGTAATTTCTCAAGGCATTGTAGATGTCCTATGATGAAGACTGAAAATAATGAAAACCACTGAATTGTTGTTAAATATCTAATTTATTATTGTTATTATTGAATAATTCTTTGTGAGTACATAAAGTTTGAATTAACTGTATAAATGGCTTGTGTCTTTCTTGAGTTTACCTCGTGCCAGCATCAGACGAACCCTATTTTGTAAACCACTTTCAATTGGGCCTAGTAAATTAACAAGGATAAGAGGCCCAGTTGGGGTGACGTTACAATATGAATTAACTTAATTGGCGTCATATAGATGTGACATCCTGAATCATCATCTTGACACGTTGTTTATTGCTATCACTGTAAGGTCGAGTCGCCATCTTGGTTCTTTTGTTTGGAACCAACCGTCGGCATTGCCTGGGTGCTGCTATACGCCAGCATACGTATCGACAGAAAGTTACGCAAGTGCTGGCACAGTGAATAACATTTACTGTTGTTTACCAGCTCTGGATGTTTACCATACTCTACTCTTTTTTGCATAGTAGATTATTCTTTAAATTCCCTTTCAATATATACCTTGACAATATTTAACTAAAAATTTGGTTGTGAAACGAATTAGGTTATTATAAATGAGGTGAATGATAATTTATTGCCAAACTTGGGTTTGTTGACTTCCAGTTTGAAAAAAAAAAATAATTACCCTGATTATATGCCTACATAGTCATTAGAAATCAATGTCACACATACTTTTTTTTGAATATGTCCTTTAAAGATAATTTCTCAGATATCGTTTGTTTCTTGGTTGCAGTCATCTTTTATTATTTTGATGGACAAAAACTTTTATTTGTGAATTGCCATTGCTTCAGGTGCATAATACAGACTATGAAAATAATGTTTTCATTAAACATCAACTAAAACCTCCTGATATGAAATATGTTTTAAAAAATAATTAATAGCCAATACGAAAACAAGTTTCTTGAACCTCGGCCATCAATACTTTCAGTACTTTGATTTCCCTTGTTTTTTGTCACAATGAGTAATCTAGTTGTAAGGTATGTTTCATTTCTGTTTTGAGAAGGTTGCCAAATACCAAATTGACATGGAAACATGACAGCGGGTGACACAGGCTTAGCAGAAAACTCTTACTCCTTTGCGGACATCTGGCATCATTTTTTTTAGATTTTACTAGAATTTCGATATACTGCCTATTTTGTTAAATAATTGTATTTAAATATTTTTCTATGCGCGTCCCCGTTCCCCTTCTTCATGTGATATTCTTGTGAATATCGTCTTTAATTTTCGTAATTAATACATTATATAAAATGGGGCTTTACATTCATGTTCGTATCATATTATATCTACATGAAAGTATTACACCCATTTTACATATTGCATTGTTTCAAGGTAGGGTTTTCATACATTTCGCGAATCATATTATATATAGATGGGTTTACGTCCATTTTGCATATCATATTTGTGTAGATGGGTTATCATATGATATGTATCTATTCCGTCGATTACACTCAAAGTTTTTTTTTTTTTTGATAATGAGGTTTTGTTTTGTGCCCATTTTCCGTGACATATCATACATCCATTTCGTGTGTTATATTTTATGCAGATGCGGTCTTACGTGCATTTTGTGTATTATAGTCAACTATAACTCTACATCTATTTTGCATTTCTGCATGCACGTTTTACGTTTATGGTTCGTTGTTGAGAACAGAACACAATTTTTCAAATAAAGAAAGTGAAAAAAGATAAACAAATGTAGGTCACTGGAATCTAGTTTTTTTCCGCTTCATTGACCCAGTTTGCTGTAATATTCTCCAAAACGGTACATTTCAATCAACCAAAATCAGCTACAAACGTCAAGTAAATGCCTAGATTAGA
>JAUMGZ010179203.1:0-12500 GCA_032359645.1 Pododesmus macrochisma | reverse complement strand
ACTAAAACAAACCATGCGTTTATGGACATGGCTAAACAATAGGAAAACGAAGGACGTTCACAGACCCCTCCCTCCAAAATGAAAGAAAAAACAAAACTTCAATTATTAAACTATAAAGAAACATCACGATATGCTTTCAAAAATTAGAAGCGCAGAAAAAGTTCTTCTTCACTGGTGTAACAAGCCTACAATTTCTAACGTATTAATGGTAGGTTAATCGATATAGTTATGATGTTTTGTATAATGAGATGTAACGAATATCAAAAAGGTTTTTAAATTTTTAGAAAAAAAATTAATCAAAATTGTCGTAGTTCTCGTTACTTATGATATACAAACATGTATAAACCATGCTTAGGTGACAAGTGAGGATTAATTAAAAAAGTATATAAAACACAGATTATTCTTACAAAATTTCAATAGTTATGATGCATACAAAATGCAGTATAAAGGCGGTACGGTCAGAACAATTTTGTTCTTGGGATCACATTCATAAATCTCGAGTTACAAGAAAGTGATTCAACTTTTTAGTAGATTGAATAAAGGGTGTTTTTCCTAACATATCATATTAACTTTTTATATAAAAGTATATATATTTGAAAGGAGACCTTAATGTTGAACAAAGGAACATATCATCATTGTTTTGTCCTTTCAGTCTTATACTTTCTTCCTTTTCCCCTAAACACGTTATAGTTAAAAAATGAAGAGAAAATTGCAAAACTTATTTTGTAAAAACTTAAAAAATAAAATAAATGAACTCATAAATATCGAAAAACAATGTTGTGACCATCAAATGTTTTAACACGAAGATCAACGGATAAAACTTGGCAAGTAAAAAATGCCGTCGCTAACGAAATAAGATGAAAGTTAATCGATACCTAAAATGGCTAGGCCAACATATACACTGCAGCGACTTAACATAATGTTTATTGGTGCTTCTCAACCTGTTTATAATGCTAGTATCTTCCCAATTATGCTGTAACATCAGCATTGTTGATTTATAAAAGAAAAAACGTTCAGAAAAATATAATTAATTGTTTGACGTTTAAAAAAATTGCCATAGGAAAAAAATTTGCTAAACTTAATCAAGCTTTTGGAAAGTCCACACAAATCTTTCAAATTAACAATGCTTTATAAAATATAGAATTATAAATATCTTGTCACTAGTTAAACTTAAAAATCTAAAGCCTAAAAAAGGGAATCAATAGTGTTCTTATCCAAAACAGTTTCATCCTTATGACTAACATAGAGCCAAGAGAGCCTTAAGAGTTATCTTAATGTATACGTTATGGAGCAAGAATTCAAGAATGCAAAAAATATGAATGTTTATTTAGATTTAGATTAACGAAGGTAAAACATCGATATCAGAAGAAATATTTAACAAATATATGTATCATAAGCTGTTTGTATTTCACATTATATAGATTTAGAATTAGCAATAACAATTAGCAATATAACATAGAGCATTTACATACCAAATAGGTAAGAAAGACTTTCAATAATCAAATGAAGTATTGCAAAAAGTGTATTTAATGGATTATGAAAATTAAAATGAATTTAGATTTTTGTCTCACTTTTCGTTCAAGGAAATCATAATCGATAGAGAAAAGTAGTATATATCCACTCACCTTCATATGATTTGAATACCTTGTCGTGTATATTCCAATTAACGTCCAGAATATTAGAAACTGAATCAACAGACTACTATGCAAAAACACAACATAACATTGCTACGATTTGTGGTTAACAAATGTGATGAAACAACAGTGTGGTGTTATCAAGGGGGATTCATAAAAATCACAATTGTAGCCATTATTACAAAATTAGAGATCGATAAACAAATTTGAGATTAAGTTGAGGTCTCTCTTACAAGAAACATCAAAGAACTCCATTTGAGTATATCAAATTTGCTTTCAAGATCACGATAATTGATGAAATGTTGGTATTTCTCATAAAAATGCATGGAAAAAGTCCAAATATTTTATATGTCATTCCAGAGGTCTATATACATATTTTGAAGACAATCTATGTTATTGAACGTCTGAAAATGGTCGTTTTGTTGATCAAGACAACACAAATTAAACTAACATTGTTTATAGTCCAGCAAACGTTTTTGTTATTACTCGCTTCCTTCTTAACTATTCAACTAATTTTTAAAGACATGACAATGTTTTGATCGGTGCTTAAACAAGTAATTTTGATCTTTATTCATTCAGTGTTATATGCAAGATGTTAATGTATCATGTTATTCTTTTAGTGCATCTTCATTGCATATTTAGAATGGTATACATTTAGAAAAGTGAATCAATAGAAAAGAATGTGTGCATTGTCAAACAGATGAAGAAATTGCAGATAACATGATGTAAGTAGATGTATTGTTATGATTAACAACGTTTTAACTTTATAATGATTGAGATTGTAAAACTCAGTGAATCAACAGTGTTGTGAATGTCTTACATAAACACTGGCACAGTGTTGTGAATGTCTTACATAAACACTAGTACATTTGAAAAAGTTGGGATTTGTTTGTGTTTATGTTTGACGTTCACTGTATAGTACAAACATTACGGATTTTAGTTTCTACCAAATTATCGAATTATACATGAAGTGCTCTATCAGTTTAAATTAATTTGTTATCTGTCTTGCAAGATAAATATTCAAGTTTAAAGGAGACAATTTTATATACAAGCCTTGACATTATTGTGAGTCAATCGACATTGGTGTTTTCCAAATTCACCAATAAATCATATATACCGAATCAATAGAACACAAGCGGTATCTCCTGTTTCCACATGATACAAAAATCAAAACATTGAAACTGCACTTTAAAGATGAATCAACAGTGTATGGAAAACATGTCTGTAACTAACTTCTTATATAGAACAATTATGTAGAAAAACAAGTAAGTAATAGGAAAAACTGATACACTAGCCAAATGTTAGCTGTAACGGAATTCGAAGATTACGGGAGACTGTGATGTTCAAGATAAAACCAATTCTTCTTTTTCATGTGTAAAAACAAGAAGAAATAGTATCAACCGAACAAAGGTTATTGATAAACAAACAATAGCTTCATGAAAAGTAAATACAAAGTGCGCAAAAAATAAATTGCATTATAAAACTGCTGACAAATTTAACACTATAACAATAAGTATTAAACACTAACGTTACGGTACGATTTATTTTCCATATATTTTCAAGTTGTGTGTTCTGTTAATTCTGTTTCGTTGTGTTGCAATTTTTGGTTTGGTGTTTGAATATATAATTCGATAACCACTTTAATTGTTGCAAAAGGTTTTTAAAATAAGTTTTATATACGTTAACATCACAAATAATCAAATTTTAGAAATAATTAACATTTTTTTAAAAGGTGAATCAACAGTGAATGATTTACATTTTAGCCAGATGAATTGTTTTGATAAAGAAGAAATCTGTTCATGGTCAGGTGTGGTTTATTTAGTGTGGTTTTATAAAGGAACCCTTTTAAAGAAATACAGTGCAAAAATCATCGATATTTATAGTTGTTCTGAAAAATAATTTCTACGAGTATACACAAATCACGTCTCAATGTTTAACACTTAAAGTGCTGTTCTATTCTAAAAATGCGTAAAAGCACCAGTATGCTGCATTTTTAAACACAAATCTATGGAATTAAAACTCACAACAACCGGCTACAATACAGTATTGTAAAAGTTAATACAAACATATTAATGGTATATCACTAAGCAATTACATTTGTATATGTTGTAATGAGGTTCAAGATGTAATGTTTACAATTTTCGTATAAAATATTCGTAAAACCAAGACGAAACATAATTATTGGACCTAAAGAAACAACTGGCTTGTGTTGATTTTGGTTTTATTAAACTAGATTTTAAATCCAAAAAATTAGGAAACACAGATCAATTATTTAATAAACTCGACATGGCCAAACCAAAACAAGACTTAAAAGAAAAGATAGAAAATCATGATGTATAACGAAATACCATTTATCGACATTTACCAGTAATTGCAACTTCTGTTATTTGATAAGTGTCCATGATGAAGGATTTTATGTTTCTTTATTTCAAAGGGAAAAAAGAAAATAAATGTAATTAAAATATATTTCAAACAAAATTATTGAACCAAAATATCATCTATATTTCATTCTTTATAACATGAGCAACTGGCAAGTGCAGTTAATCCAGATGAGAAATTATCAGAGCATCGAGAACAAAATGGAACTAACGAAATGTCATGACAATAAACGAAGACATTGAACACAGCACGACAACTATTGGTTTGAGGAAAACTGGCAATACAGCACAGGCCCGGACACATCAACGATTACACAAGACTGGCAATACAGCATAGGCCCGGGCATCAACGATTACACAAGAGCAAATTTAGAACAGGCTACTAAACACAAGAAACCAAACGGGTTAGATTGAATATCTCTTCCAAATCTCAAAACAACCAAGTCCAATATTTACAATGGTTAGATTGAATATCGCTTCCAAAACTCAAAACAAACAAGTCCAATATTTAAAATTATGCACTGCCTAAGCACGTTTTGCAAATATTTTCATCTGGAAATTTGTTTCGGACAACCTAGTTGACCAGAACTTGAGTAATAATAGGCATTGATGAAATGGTAGCTTTGATTATAAAATTGAGAGAAAGTATATGTAATTGTGGCGTGCAATTCAATTAAAGTTTTGTGAGAACATTGTTTAGTATTAGACTACATATTATTACTATTATATATTGACTATCAAGAGTACCAACCACTGCAATTTGAAGACAATGGCAAGTTAAATAAATTTGCAAATTGTAGCGATTTAATAATTTGAGATTTGCTGTACCTTTTATTATGATTATGGTTTTGTTTTAGTTCTATAACGTCTTTAAGTCTTAGAGTTGGTACCTTAGATTTAAAAATATATAATTCATTCAAAAACAAAACAAACAAATTAATAAAAACATCATGCTGAATTTTGTTAGTGTCTTTAAAAGATTAATAATGATATTCGTATGACTGTCGACTAAAAGTAGTGTAAATAATAAGAAAAATATAAACCGTATCTTAATCAATTCATTTCATAAAATTAAAATTTCTTATGCTCTGGAAAGTTGACAAAATTATAATACTCTAAATTCCAGAGCATGCAACTATTTTTAATTGCTCACATTGCAATACAAATATGCAATCTGAAACATGCCTCCAATAATGTAATATAATACAATGTAATATAAACGACAATTGATAGGAATTTGAATCTTTGTGATAATATTGCCTCTTTTTCTGTTTCCTCATTTATTTAAACTAAAAACAAACATTAAAAAACTGGAAAGAAACTGCTACTACCAGAACAAAACGTATCAACAAACAAATACTAACCCCGTAAAAACCCCAGCACCAGAATGAGTTTAAAAACTAAAAGTTTCATCATCAAATAAAGTAACTGTAAACAGATAGAAAAACACTGTGTTTGAGAAGCTTTTCCAAGATAACAGGTTCAGCTAAGACACAACCATCTTCAATGGAAACTCAAAAGAAAATAAATTTGGACAAAACTTAAATAAATATAGATAAGGAAACAACAAAGAGAAGTAAAATGGAGGATCATACAAAAAGTCCCCCTCATGAACACTAAACAATAGTCAATTTCTACACTTTAGTTGTATGTACAGTAAGCGCAGGGGGTCCTAAAATTTTCATCTGGACAGCTGTTTCGGACAATCTAGTTCTTGCTAACAGATATGATGTAGAAGTATTAATAGTTTAATAAAACAACTGACTGATTGAATGAGTTTAATAATGATAATAATAATTCTAAGGCCGGTTTTATAATTGTTGGACGGTGTATACTTAGCAATTTATGATAGTTCTATTCCTTAGCCACACACGAGCAAATAAAAATGTACACATTTACAGATATTGTGAATTAACAAATTGTAAACAAACGAACAAAAATCTTTAATGTCGGGATAAACTTTGAAACAAATAGTTTAAGTGTTTTATTTCTAATATTTATTTGAAATGTTGAATGATATATTTTATGATATGATGCTACATGATATATAAGTATTAGAACAATATTGAAATATATGCTTGGGTATGTAAATACTATTAAATGGTATACAGTATTTGTTGTATGAATCAATAGATAAAGCTCTACAAATTGGAGTATTCAACAATTAAAGAGTTAGATACGTTAGAGGTATCAAATGATAGTAAATATAACATGAATATGAATCGAGGAAAAATAAATAAACACAACTAGGATCTTCATGTTTTGTACCGTTACCAGAAGTAACATTAAATAAATTATGTTAAAATGCATTTAAGTATCACTACAATATAAACACAATATATCTAAGAATGGCAGCCGGTATATTGAAATCAATATATAAAGTATCAAAACGCAAAAGTTATCGATGTTGAATAATGATAGTAAGGTTTACATCAAGGGGAGGTAATCAAACAAAAAGATGAATCGATAGAAATAAGTTATCTGTATGATTGATAATTGGTAAACAATAAACTATAGATATAAACAAATGGAAATGATATGGAGAACAATTTCCTGACTATGAAAGGTAAACAACACAAGAGAAAGTATAACCAAAACTACAAATATGTATAGTAATTAGACTATATCCAAGTTCAATACAAGAGTGTCGCTAAACAGAAGCCTCATGACAATAAAATCCTCGATCAACAAAAAGGTGAATCAACAGTAAGATGCTTTTTACGAGGTGGTATGAACTTATAGTGTTAAACATTTGAACTCTTTATAACAAATTTACAGCGTTATTGCCAAATAAACATAAGTCAAACGTATTTATACATTCCTTTGAAACGGTTTATAAACCCTCTATGGTTCTAAAAATATATCAAATTTCAAAACCTATGTTTGTTAAAGTATAAATCTACAAGTGCGTATTTATGTTTTGCAAAGCATAACAATGTATACAGACACTGAACGATTAATTTTACAAAACATGAAAGCTCTAACACCACAGAAAAGACTGTTTTGTTGTTTGTTTATAACGAAAAAACTAAACCAGATCGTGTATGCTAACGTAATAAATATATGAGTTTATGGACATAAATGAAATGAGAACTATATGAAAAAACAACACTTGTTAACATTTGCGTTAAGATTATTTTAATTTCCATCAATACTGCTAAAGTGTCAATATTAAATGTTGATTTAGAAGAAGAATAACTATCGTATGTGTTATTGTTTAGTGCATTCAGAAAAATAAATATCAACTGAACTAATGAATTACAATTTTTAAAATATAAATAATTGTCTTATAAGTGTGTGATTTTAGTTTTTATATGTTTTGTTTTGAAATGTATAGTTTTATTTAATCAGGGAACATATATAAAAATAATAAACAAGAACATTTCGGGATTATTAGAAATAATGCATTAATGATTTAAATCACATTAACGTTAAAATCACTGTGCCATGAAATGTTTTATCATCTATTTGATAATTATTAATAAAATATGAAAATATTGTAAGAATTACAGGTATTAAAAGGACATTAAAAATAAAATGTATATTCAAAATGATAAAAAATGCATAGTGCAAAGAAATACTACAATTGTTTTACTGCTGAATAAACTTAATTTTTGTCATTGAAAGATAGTGAAATGTAAAATAATGTAATAAATGGATATGTAGCTTACGTGTTAACATCAGCAACAAGCTGTATTAGTTATGCCAAAATGATGTGGAAATACAAAAACATTTGAAATTAAAATTTGAGATCATTATAATATCTTATCGTTAAGTTATAGACAAGATATATTATCAAAAATAAGTATATTTCAAACTTATTAAATTCATTATATATTGTGTTGTGGTTTAAACACCAGTTTACACCAGAATGTTCTGGAAAAAAGAAATCCTATTCTTAATTTGTCACTGTGATTGTTTACAATGTTCTCGCAATTGTTATGCCCAAAACTAATTTTATTGTTACAAATCATAATCTGAAATAGAAAAAGAAGTTTTCCGAAAGCGAAACAAATTTCTAGAACTGGGCGTTGTTTGTTTACACCTTACAAAACATGCCTAGACCTATATGTTGATGACGTATGCGTAACCAAGGTAGTCTCGGTGGAAATTCATCCGACTCGATAAAGGACTACAATTCTAGAACAATAAACACAGGAGTACTATTAGAATCATTCTGTTAACTATTATATTAAAGAAAAAAACTGATCATTGATAATAAAATTTGAAACAAAGCACCATTGCTAAACAAAACATCAATCATAAATGAATACATGACAGGCATATTGTGTTCACTGGAGGCCATTTTGATTATTTGAATTTTTTTTAATTACGCACAGATGTATCGATTTAATGATTTATGTTTTTGTCAGTAAATAATCTTGAATCATTGATGAAACGAGTGGTTACGCATATCTACAAAAAAAAGTTTGCAAATAAGAAAAACATAAACAATAACGATAAGTGATGAACATAAATGAACACAAGAAAATTGTCTCAATGACTGTAACATAATATGCTGTAGTTCGTAGTTTTAACACAAAACCCATATTGGTATACCAAAAAGCAACCCTTGTTATGGAAGAAGATAACGATTTATTTTTCTATGTTATGCCTGTACACACCTTGACTCTTTCCAAAGTTACCGTGGTGAACATGTCACAAACAGGAAATAAAGCCTTCCATGACATCATCATTGCCGTAAATCCGACATCCGCATCTTCGATGTTCTTAACTAAAATGATATGCAAAACCTTGATTACAAGACTCTAAACGATGCTGCGTATCTTTCCGGAGCATCCAGGTACAGTTTTAAACTGCTGCGTTTAGCTAGATCGTCTCTGAATAAAAATATATTGTAAGTTGAAAGGCTAGGTTTGTAGTACAGACCCTGTTATTTTACGTTGTGACATTATTCCTTGTTCTTTATTATACATTGTATATGACCGTATTATAATGAAAGGGTTCATCATTCTGTGTCCATAATATTAGCTAATAATAGGTGGTTTGGTACAATTAATTTCTGGCCTTGGACACGAAGAAAACATCATACAGCCACTCCTGTGTGTAGGCAAGACTATCTTACACTCCGTTGACGTTACCACCCAACCATATCAAATTTTGGAAAAAATACTGTCGCAGATAAGCAATGTCTGTACGCTCCCTTCCGTTTGTAGAATGAAGTATTTAAAATCTTTAAAATTTGGCTTCAAAGTAAACAATAAACATATATGCACGTAATAGTTGTTAACGATATTGCATAATTGAGGTAAGTCATATTTGAAAAGAAAGAACTTCAACGCATTTTCAATAATTCAATGCTGTATTGCATATATCAGTACTCTCAGTTCATAGGAAAAAGATTGATTTTTAAAGAAAATGAAAAGTTAATTACTAGTCACTTAAAAAAAGAATTTCTATTATATCTGTTTTCATATATGACAATAAGAATTCATCTTTAAAGAAAATCAACATATGCATCTACACATCCACCAATCTTAATTAAATTTCCGTTTATTGATGTTATATCTATTGGTGGTACGTTTCAGTTGGTAGTTTTGGATTCTTAAATTATATAAGGTAAAGAGTAAAATGTATTACGGACATTTGTCAATTGTCCAAAAAAATTACACAATCAAAATTACAAAATTGGGAGACGATAATGGAATAATAGGAGCGATTACAACTGCCTATAAACGAGAAGAAAAATGTAAAGTCTCCGAGAAAAAGCATATTTGAAAGATAATCAAAAAGTTAAAAAATTATATAGGAAAATTAACCAATGCTTAATATATATATAATTAAGAATACTAGAGTACTGCTGCAAAAGTTAGGGTTAAAATAGTTCAGGACGGGCAATCTACCCAACTCGGTTACACGTCTAGGCGGTATACAATAAAAGACACATATTTACATAAATATAAATTGCAAAGGATAAGAGAAAGGACACTGATAACGAGATATTAAAAACAAAAGACAAATTAGAACTAAGATAAGCAAATGTGCTCATAAAACAGTATATCAAAGCTAGACCGTAAATATAAAGAAACTACTGTCATAATACGGTAAAGAATAGGAAAATACATTATATCATCTCTCTATTGCATCTATTGTCATTAAAGATATTGTGATGAAACTACTTTCACATTGATAAACAATATATCAATATTCAGATTCGCCAATCTAGACGTGATTTACATATGTTGATTCGGAAAGACTTACAGTTGAAAAGGCAGAACTAAGTATATCTACTTACATTTTTACATGTGTATGTCAGAAAATATGTACAAACTGGAACATACCACCAATAAACTTGTTTATCTTTATAGAGAAGTTCGCCTACAGCTAATGAATAATTAAATTATATGATAAATTATTGCTATTGTGATCGTTCTTTTTAATTAAATTTCTTGATTTTACTTCAAAAACGAAACGAAACCAATGACATTGTTTAAAAAAAAAACCGTGAAACGTGTGATAAGCATGCTTCAGTATCATTTGTGGTTGTCATCTTCTTTGTGTCATATATTTCTTTCATCTTTAAATGTCTCTTTAGAAATTACATAAAAAAGGTCGCAATATATAAGAGAAGTACGGACCCAGAGACCAACGGTCCGGTCTTCACACTTATATAATACTTTCAGATTTACAAAATTCACTGACGTTGGGTAATAGCATTAAAGTGTAATAGAGGCTCGCTCGTTCAAACCAAGCATCGGTGTAATAGAGGCTCGCTCGTTCAAACCAAGCATCGGTGTAATAGAAGCTCGCTCGTTCAAACCAAGCATCGGTGTAATAGAAGCTCGCTCGTTCAAACCAAGCATCGGTGTAATAGAGGCCCGCTCGTTCAGTTTTTAAGAATCCAAATATAGCTACGATAAAACCGACAACCAATGGTAACCAATGATAAAAGAATTAAAATTAATCAGGATGGGAAGCAAATAAAGAGATGAGAAAAGAAGAATCTTGGGGACCGCAAGTTCCAATCTAACGTTTGCCACCGAATTATTTTTTAAAATAAAGTGTATATTTTGTTCAATCATCCGTCACATATTAACTCTACTTATTTGAATATATCTCGATCTGCTCTTGAGTATCAGCTGTTGGCCAGATCTTGGAATTCAATCTCAACTCTCTGGTAGGTTTCGCTACCTTAAAATTCTCCAAACTCTTTTCAATTATAAAATAAAGAAAGCTTTTTAATATTGCAAAGAAAATAAGTGGTATTAAACTGATATGTGCGAACAATAACTGAAAAAAACATTCATATTTGCCCTTGGTTCTTTTCTTTTAATCAACATGTAAGAGCATGTTCGTGTTTACATCATGGTAACGATAGATAACGCAGTGACCCGACTTGACCTGTATAACTATTGGTTGGCGTGAGCTTGAGTGACTTGATTATGACAGTCTACTTAGGAAACCAACGTTTCGAAACAAATACGTCGTCATGGTAGCTTCGTGGGAAAAACAAACTAATAAATTACCGCAAAGTAGAAATCCTTGGGTTGTTCAACTTTATACTGTCAGGGCACTTGATTTATTTAGGTTGCAAACAATTGCTGTTCTCGGATCTTACTGTGTTGTATCTTTTGTTATATACAAAGTTATTAAATTTTGTCATAAACTTGATATATCAATAAGGAATTAATGTTTATGGAACAACCTTGATGCAAATATAAATGAAATTAGTAGTTTTCTTCCAGGACTGTAAGGATACCAACTTTAAGCATTTCTAATATATCTTAATGTCTAAGTTAATATATTATTGTTGTTGCTGTATTCATTTCGTCAATACACATTTTGTTTATAATTTCCTGAAAATTTGATTTAACTGGGTCAATGCATTTTAAGTAATAGGTTGCATTTCAATGTTATATTTTATAGACATTTGTTATGAAGCTTGTTTTAGCCCCTGACCTATCACAAATGTTTTCATTAATAATGTGTTAGTCAGTTGTAATCTATGTTTCGAACTATGCAACGTAGTTAGGAAGTTGGGAAGAATGTCATATGAATCAAAAGGATTAAAAAGAAAACTAGATAAGTGCAATCACCAGAGCGAAATTTATTGACAAACCAACAACAGTTGTATGAAGCAATTCAGCACCTGAAGGTAAAATAAATAAAAGTTAATTATATTGACGTTACAACAATACCAAAGACTAGTTACCCAAACAGACCGACTTAACTTGGTTGTCCACCTAGTATGTAGCCAGACGGTGTGGTAAAACACGTTAATGTGGCCTCAACCTTCCCAATTCCCGCACGAGACAAGAAATCGTTAAGACATACATTTAAAAATTTAAAACACACAATTCGTAGTGTTGTCAATCATCTCAACAGATCTGCACGTCCTTCGGAGGGGACGCTAAGCTGGCGGTCCCGTGTACAGGGATTTTTAACCCCCAGCACGATAAAGACCCCCATGTAAAGTTCGATAAGAGTAGGCGGAAACGCCGTTGCATGGGCTCATCCTTCTTTCTGA
>JAUMGZ010179192.1:0-14177 GCA_032359645.1 Pododesmus macrochisma | reverse complement strand
GTAGATGTACACAGTACAATTTAATAAGCACTTAAACTGATCTGTAGATGTACACAGTACAATATAATAAGCACTTTTACTGATCTGTAGATGTACACAGTACAATCTAATAAGCACTTAAACTGATCTGTATATGTACACAGTACAATCTAATAACACTTAAACTGATCTGTAGATGTACACAGTACAATTTAATAAGCACTTAAACTGATCTGTAGATGTACACAGTACAATATAATAAGCACTTTAACTGATCTGTAGATGTACACAGTACAATATAATAAGCACTTAAACTGATCTGTAGATGTACATAGTACAATCTAATAAGCACTTAAACTGATCTGTAGATGTACACAGTACAATAAAATAAGCACTTTAACTAATCTGTAGATGTACACAGTACAATATAATAAGCACTTTTACTGATCTGTAGATGTACACAGTACAATCTATTGAGCACTTTAACTGATCTGTATATGTACACAGTACAATATAGTAAGCACTTAAACTGATCTGTAGATGTACACAGTACAATCTTATAACACTTAAACTGATCTGTATATGTACACAGTACAATATAATAAGCACTTTAACTGATCTGTAGATGTACACAGTACAATATAATAAACACTTTAACTGATCTGTAGATGTACACAGTACAATATAATAAGCAATCAGAGACAGAAACTCAAAACCAATCATTTCTGATAAAAAGTAGTTCAGTATTTTGGAATCAACGAGGTAATCTGACGTTTTAAAGTTTGAACTCTTTGTTTGAAAACCTGTCAACGCCTTTACTTACTAATTCTCAGTAGAATTCCTGCAGTGCATATGTCATTGAAGATTATGTGTCCAGATATTTGGCTTTAGTGATATGCACTGGTCTGGCAGTAGCAGACAAATCTGTCAGCAAACGCTGTTTATCCTTCACTCAATGTTGTTTTCATATTCACAAAAACTAACATTGGCTGGCACGCTCGTGTATCTCTGCATGATTCAAGCAGAATGGAAAAACGCATTTGGAATCCTCAGTTTGTTTTGCCTTCGTTAGAGATGGCAGCTCAAAAATTGACATGTCAGTTCAAAAATATTTTTCATTCCATGTTTTGATTTGATGTGTGAATAAAAACCTTTCAGAAATGACATGTCAGATCAACAATATGTTGTTTCTCTTTTGATTTCACTGAACTTTTCTAGACGTTTGAAGACTTTGTCTACGTTTGAAGACTTGACTGGCATTTAAAGACTTGGCCAGTATACTAGAAGATTTGACCGGTAATATTTGTAATACATTTCAATCTATAACAATAATTCAGTTAATTTCTGTCTACATTGTTGTGTCTCATAGCAGATTACAAAAGTGTTCATTATTGTGGAAATTAGATAAAAAGCTTTTCAGCACTTGCACAAACTAAACTGCCTACTTTCGAATTACATTAACTTTATTTCCTATCGTGTTATCAGTGATACTTAGGCAAGTTATTCTCATAATATCAATGTTTAATCACAACACAGCTGCATCAAGACGCCATTGTGTACTAGACGGTGTGTTGGGAAGTGACTGTGTCATTTTTTTTAGTACATGAGATATAGTACATCTTCCATGACTGGGTGCCGCCAAATTACTGTACATAAACTACTGCTATGTCGTTACCGTGATTGTGACCGTTAGTAGAAAATGAGAAACGGCAGGAATTCGGTAGTAAGGAAGCCATTCTAAGGTGCAACATCTTCGTTTCTTTGATTGCATAACATGTCAGAAGACATTTTTATGTGACGTGTAGAATGGTTGAACCGATTCCAGATCACAAGAATGTTTGTAGAGGACAATGTCAACAATAGTAATAGCATTGCCCCATCAAGCATCTGGCAGATAAAACGAAGAATCGTGGGAAACACAATTGTAGTATGCACGGTTTACACATCGGATTTAGGTTGACATATGCGAGTTGTTGTGATCAAGATTGAATCTGTCTCTTAACTCAAAAATGCTTTCTTTTAACAATAAATTACTTTTTTTACTTTGTATTTTTCGGTCGTTGAGAATGCGTAATACGTTCCCATATTTTGTGCATCAAATATTGTGATAATGATAACTGTTTTCATGCAAAAGAACTATTTATATATCGCATATACTGACCATTTTCGAAATACTTCATTATTCCAGCTTGAAGATTAATTATTGGTATCGTTTTTGGTGATAGCTAGGATCGAGAGTTTCATGAACTGACGACATGGATATTGTATTCAAATGATAACAGGGAAAGTATATTTAAACTAAAGGCACGGACAATATATATAATCTAATAGCAGGAATAAAACAGTAAACTTTTTATTGTGAATATTTCAGGACTGTTATAGACTCTGTATTGTGTTATGCCATTTTCGTTTTCTCTCGTACACTTATTCTATAAATTAAAGTACCTTCTATCGATAAACAAATAATGTCAACCAGAAATCAAATCAATGTTCACCTTTTATATATGAATTGACCAATGAAAATGCTTGTAACATAAATCAGTATACTCACATGACATGGTGTCTTGGTCCCACGCCTCGAGTATAAGTGTGTACGATCTCTGAAAATATACACAGATATTCAAAGAACCATTGATATTTACAAAGTTAAAAAAGACATAAAATATGGTCTATTAGATATCAAATGGTGTTGAATTTAATGCTTTTTCAAAATGACAAACCTAGTTTTTATACGCATTGATAGGCAGTTAATGCAATATACACACACAAATAGACCTCTGTAGACAGTACCTTACAGCATTAAGTAATAAAAAAATAAACAATTCTTCATCATTTTGAAAAAATATAAAAAGAAGCTTTATTTATAAAGTGTCACAGTCGGATATTTAAAGGCTGGTAAATGGGACCTATCTGTATCGATATCTGTATCATTTCTAGGTGGATGCAATTAACCTTTTTTTTATATAAATATTTAATGGAACATTAGAATAGGTTTTTTCATTACATTTATATGAATATACAAGTATGTATGCTTTAAAAAAAATGACACTCTTCTATAAATTTGACCTTTATCTACCTCTAAATGCGTGATTCTTTGTCATCATCAATTTGACCCGAGAATAACAATAAGAAGTGATTGCTATAGAGAACAACTGTCCAATGAATTGGTGGTAATACTGGTAATACATTATATATAATATTTTGAAATTATTGGAGGTTAAAAGAATTATAAACAACAACAAAGAAGGCTTAGTTGAGTGTATTAATCATTTCATAATATGTTGTCAGTTACCAGAACGAGTTTGGACATTGTACACTTTTTATTCGCATACTTTCTAGTTAGAAATTGAAAAGTTTTCAGGAATGGCATTGACATTCTTAAGACCATAAACAGTCGCCAGAAAGTAGAGAAATAAAATGTCTGCAGCACTTAAATAAAATAAAAGTAATATATTGAATGCGATTACACTAACGTAGTGCTTAAAGACAATGGTACTATATACATTGTACCGATGTATAGTCAGTTAGCATTCAAAACGGTTACTTATGTCCCTAAATCTGTTGTTGGAAATTAATATAACGTTTGAACTTTAAAATGATGAACATTTGAATATCTCATGTTTCAATATGTATTCATATTATTATTTATGTATAGTACGTGACGTTTACGCCATACTTGTTGGATAAGTGTATGTGATATTTTAACATTTTAAACGTTCTTTTAGGTTGCGGACAACCCATTAATCAATAATCACTGGAATCACTCGTTCTCTGCTTTCCATTTTACGTAAAGTATGGTGAAGTAATCCATAACACGGGATTGGCTGATCTCCAGAGTGTGTGTGAATGGCGATAGGATTCTGAACACGTCAATAAAATACGAAAGCGCACGTACAACTGCTATAATCTCCAGCATCATGGAGGGTGCCAAGTAACTTAATTAAGTGGCCTCTTCAGTTCCACACACTTTTTTTTTTAAATAAATGTTTTTAACAACTTCTATTTTATTATCACTTTCTATATAAAGGTGTTTCATTCTTTGTGCTCATTCTTCATTGGTGTATTAGGTTTCTTACTCTCCGTAGGCTGCCAAAACTAGTATAAAAAGATTTCGATTGAAAACGTGCCATTAATACAATATTAGGGTTCTGTTTGTTCATGACAAACTGATTACTCAAACCTCGATTGTTGAATTATGAAGCGATACTTTTTTTTCAAATAACATAAAAATGAAATCATGTCTACAAATACATCACTTATGTCGTATGCATTAGGAAACCAGTTACACTTCGAAAGCTTGGAATCCGAAAATTTAAGCTTCGCAAACTTTCATGAGCAAAGGTCATCTTCGTTGTTTTAGGGTTGCGTGTAATATGAATGAGTATTGCACTTTTTATCGAAACATGTGTATATATGCGTGTTATGAAAGAAGCAAAAACGAAAAAATGATTATAAAAGAAAAACAAATATCATTTCCTCACTACAAGGTTGGTATGACGTTGAACAACGATCACAGCCAGTTTATGTAACGTGTTTAAACTTTGACATGGAGTATTTCTATTTAACATTTTACTGGACAGTGGTCACGACAAATTTATAACTTTGTTTTATTTAAGTTGCTATTGTCTTTTAGTGCATGCATACGATGTATGTAAGAACTGTATATTGAGGGCATCCTCCGTGAGTCAATATTAGCACTATAATGCGATCACATTTAAAGTAGTAGTAGTAATAACTGTTATTATACCAATGTTTGATTGGACAAAGAGTAAATATAATTGCTAAAGAAAGGTTTATTGATGATCACGTGAATAGTCACACACCAAGTGCCTTTCCGAACTTCCTGTGACACAATACGTGAACAAGGTGACAAAATTGTGATTGACCATCAGTAAATAGCTGGTAGCATTTGTGGCCTTCAAATCAATAAAAAGATATGCTTAAATGGACATCCCGCCATTGATCATATCAGAAGTGTAGGTAAATGTGAGAACACAACTAAACTTATGTTAGTTTTCTGTAAAAACTAGTCAATGACTGTGACAAAGACACGTCCATACTAATTGATCTACACAAAACGTTAAAAATACGTTATAAAATGGTCAATAAAAAACCGTATTAGCAACACACAACATGAAATCTCTGGATGGAAAATAAAATCATCTTAGCACCATTGTTTGGTTCATATTATTGTTTTAACTATTTTTTGTATTAAAAGACTATGCTTAAGTCTTTATTGTTCCGAAATCTTGCTTCTTTCAGTGATAGCTATGATTAATTTGCATGTGTTTCATTGTCTTTTATTGTTACTTTTTCTATGGGTTTTTAATTTGTATTTTTGCTAGACCTTAAACACAGGTGAAAGTTTACAATGTGGTATGTAACCTTACAAAGCAAACTGAAAATGACTAATTAAAACACAGAGTTCTTAATGTAACTCGGAAGCTTGCCGGGGAACCAACAATTCTTCTTTTCATGTCATATAAAATATATGCTTAAAACACACAATTTACATTTTTTCTGTTTATTTGAGTTAGTATACACACTATATAAGTCAATGTTATTTTAACTTTAAATTGTGTTGGCATGTTTGCAATTGTGTGAACGCCAATGATAAAACACGGATGGATGGTTTAGTTTTTTCGTTGAGCTTTTCGTCCGTCTGTACTTAAAATAGTGTGACATCCGTGTATCGTCTCCTTTGTCATGTTATTTGGTGGTGGCACATGCAAAGACCGAAAACCAAATTAATGTTGAAACATCATGACAGATGTACCAAACTCACGAGCCAATGATGTAACGAAGGAGAACAGCCTACTCACTCGTAATCATGAACGATTCTCCCATGAAATATAAACTGGCTTCATGTGTACTCGAGGACCGTTCTGGGAAGAAAGGCAAACATTTTACATTTTGTTAATTATCCAATTTCCATAATTCAAGCCAACATTGCGGTTAAAAATTGTTTTATGTTCGACAAAATTGCTCCAAAAATGCTCCGTCTCGCGGTATGATTAACACACTATTGGCGCGAAATTTACATGATTCTTAATCATCGGCGTATTGATAAATGTCCGCTTCCTTAACTTGGAATAACACAGGGATTTAAGTGTAAAATGTCACATATTCTCAAGATTAGATCATACAATCATTTTTTCTTGGTTAAATTGCCATTTACGGAACTGAGTGTCAATATTGGTTGCACATGTGAATATTTTACGATGGTTTTATTGATTGACCGTGTTAAATGAAACATTAAGAAATACGAGATTTCAGCAATACTTGTTTAATGTCTTTATCAAACGGTTAAGCATTACGTTTCCGATTAAATACGGGGCTGAATATCAAAACAATGTAACTGTTGCAAAGGAAGAGAAAACAGAACCGGAAATAAGTAAAAACTAAAAATGAAAACTACATCACTTGTATACAAAATGAACCATTCCGCATTTAGAATATATATCCAACATCTTCATCCATGAATAGTAATTTGATATATTGTTACCTCAATTTGTTCATGGTCTGAGACGTTGTGTCTTTTATAATGTTGTACTGTCCGGTGTTAACGACTGTATGCACTTTTAGGAAGAAGATTATATATATGCGTTCTATACATGTACAGATTTATCTTCTGTCCAAGATATTCACAATTATCCCATCTTAAATATACAGAGTTACCTCCTACTGCTCTAACATATTCAAATTTAGCTCCTGTCTAAAATATTTACAATAATTGTCTGTTTAAATGGTTTTAAATCAAAATTATTTCCAAATATGCCGAAACTAGAAAGTTCAAACTCGAGTGCAATCCGCCATGATTGAGTTGATTGTGTTCGCTATATGTCATTCGGGACTTATTCAACAAAAAGTCCACGTGTTCATTGTTACCTGAACTGTTATAAAGTCTATAGAATACCATTATATTTATCTTTTATATCAGCTGGTAGATAACTGCTATCTCCCCTATCAATGTAAATATCAAATGTAGTTATCTAAGTCTCTTTCTTCTCCCTGTGAGAAATACAAACGTGAAATAATAAAAATTCAGACGTTTAAAGTAGTGGTGCGATAGTTTCATTGTGCAGGATACTTCAAAAGCGGTCTAATAATAAAAACGAATACAGAGTATTGTTTACGATGTCTTCTTTTTGGGGTTTGACTTTTGTAAACTGCACTTTTATTGTCCAATTGTTTGTGCTTGTATGTATGCAAGTTTGATGTCACGGTAATTCTTTAACATGTCCAGTTTAAACTTGAGCAGGATTGAAGAGTGTAAACAGTAACTAGAAATTGTAATGGTTGTATTTAACGCTCGTACATCTTATATTCAATTATAGATTACAAGCATTTTGTGCGATCGCCCGATCTAGGCCGGTGGCATGTGATGACAAAACTTGATTGGAAACCAATATATCAGAGAGATTTACAGTATTTATTAAAGAGATAACACTTAAGAATGTACAAATGAAGTAATAAATAATTTAAGTCCTCGGGCTTTATCAAAGAGAGCAACCACAGCAGATGTGCATCGCATCTTTTATGCATTAGCACAGAAAAAACCCCACAAAACAATTTTCTGTAATTGATCTCTCCTTAGTGAATACAAGCTACGGTTAATGGACTGTTTCAGCGCTATGATCTGCTCTTTCGACCACTTCAACAATGTTCTTTCCACAATGGTCGCTTTCAAGTGTCGTACACCTTCAAATTTTGAGAACAAATTGCCGTTAACTTAAGAAATTTGGTTTACAAGTAGACGGTAATTCACCGGTGTATACGTCAGTTCAAATACTTAAACAGCAGTTATACGGCTTAGCCAACACAGCAGTTTATCATATTTGTTTATACTCTAAAAGTGCATATACTTTAATCCAATATTCCAAAAACTTAACATTGTATTGGGCCTTTGTTTTACTTACTTATCCGAGTATGTTCCTTACATTATACAAACGAGAACAATAAAATAGTCAAGTAGATGATGACATATAGTACTCATAATTTATAAATTATACGCGAATAAAGACGTAGTTTTTAGGGAATTTACTAGAGCAAAATTCACAACATTCATACACTTGAGTTACACCGAAAATGAATGGTTTAATTGCCATTCCCGAAAGTGTAGGTGTTTCCGGCTACATATTAGGATTCGTGTATTCGATCTGTATAAAGTAGCTGTACATGTTATCTCACATTTAACGAACGAGCCTCGAAGTAACTCTGGAATGAAAGTTATAACACACAAATCTACATACAATGCACTTGAAAGGTCGTAAATGTAAACAAAAGAATTTTCCCACAGATTTTTGCGGGAACTTGTTTTGATTTTATCGAAATGTGTTGACTTTAATGCAACACTATGTGAGCATTTGAGATTTCAAGAGGCTTTTAATCTCTTGTCTAACAAAGAATTAATCAAAGTTTGCACTAGAAAGAAAAACAACCGTGCGACATTAATCCGCTGAACAAGCACTGTTTACGATAGATTCTGTGTTTCATTTCGTTAAGGAAGGTGTGTAAAGGAAGGTGTATATACCTAATGAAGTAATGTATCGAGGGTAGAAATAAACTTGCAAACCAATGGTAAAACTCTGAGATTAGGATAGACACCTGACACTGTCGAGGGTGACCACGGTGGGCTTCTTCGTTTGCTTTTCCCAGATCACTGAAGGGTTCAGTTACACAAAAATAAACACGTACTTTGGTATAAAGCAATTCACGTTCTTTATAGTCACTGTTCCGACGACAAGTTCCGTATCTTCATAATAAGTACATTATCTTGTTATAACATACAATTATCTTTGGTCTTTTACGGTGGTCGCCTTTCATACGGTATTTCGTGAATTATAGAATAGTTCAGAGATAGTATGCTACGTTTGAAAGGCAATAACAAGTACCATGGCATGTTTATTGTGTTACAATAGCGTATCGAGAGAGGTTTTATAAGACACAAGTTGTGTCAGCTTTCAAGAAAACTTCTTACACTCAAACTTTTACAAGTTTCTTATTAAAATTTGATCGTTCACATTTAATTGTGTTTTTATTTTACAAAAAGTTCTAACTGTGGAACTGTTAAAATATGACAAAATGATTGATTAGATTTTAAAAATTACAATAGTTTTTGTACAGTCTGTACGAGATAACACCTAGAATAAACCCACAAGAAAACGGTTCTAGACTTGACACGTAAAAATAGCAAAACAAATCAATCACACTTCAAGAAAAGGAAAATCAGAAATACAGTTTATCAAGTGTATTGGTGAAAGATAAAAGAAAGAAACGATGCGTGTATAAAAAAACATATGATAAGACACTTTGAGAAGTAGATACAGCTGAATAGCGTGTTGAAAATTTATAAATATTTTATTCATATTAATATTCAATTTGAATCTTTGGATTATTCCAATTGAGACTTGAGTATCGACTACTGGCGGTTTCTTGTCATTGTCTTGTCTGATTGATTAATAGCTTATTAATGCACCGCTGCATGTTATGATCTTAGAACATCTGATTCAATAAAGCTCTTGATCCCACCCCACTACATCAAGCTTCATCGAGAAGAAGAGATTTATGGAATGAGATTTCTCTGTGTGAACAATAAGCTTGTAAAAATAGCTTGGTTGTTCCATCACCGTGCGTGTTCTATCTTCGTTTTATCGAAAAAATAGTTCTAAGCCCGGCTTCGCCTACTCACAAGTGCAGAATTATCAATTAAAATATCCGCATTTTATATAAATTTTTCATTCCTGTAATGAATAATTCATTGATTTTCGGTACCCCGAAGGTCGACTTTTCTTTTAGAAATTGGAAATATCGCGATACCGAATGTGTATTAATTATCTGATAAAACGACGATGCATGTAGATAAAAGATATAAACAACGATGCTTATGTAACAGGCCGCAATCTTTTAACATTCACTTCAATGTTAAAATTTGATGCCGTCATAATTAATTATATCGAAACATACGTTTTCATATATTTTGATAAAGGACTTGTTTAAGGCCTAATGGTTCTTTTCAAAGTTGACCACTTTGATCGTGTAATATTGATTAGACTATACATGGTATACATAGGGCGCTTAAAGTATTCAAGTGTAGCACCAGAACAAAGACGCCTATGTTCAGAGTTTCTATGTAAATATGTCACCGTAAAACTCATTATACAAAATAAATTATGTGTGCAGTCTGCAGATTGGTTAATTGTCTCAGCTGGTAATTGTATTTTTGCAGTAAAAAGATTGATTTACTAATGCCCAGTTCATCCGTCAGCGGACAATTTAAAATGACCATTGGCATTTCAGCACTTTATTACACCCTGGGCTTGAATAGAGTAGCACCTTGAAAAAGCTCTCATTTATACGAATGGGTTTTTTATTAGGAATCTGGTGACACGAACTGTGATGTATGAGTCGCTCTGTCCTATCACGGCTTTTAACGTCCTCAAATCCCGAGCGAAATGACTTTTTCTTAGATTAATCTTCCAATGGGCTGTTTTAATTGAAATTGTTCAGAATGGGTGGTTATAGGACAAATGAATAGTAAACACAAGACATGTTATGATGGTACCATCTTTGTTTACAGTTAAATGTCAATACTTCTATGTTTGGATCTAAAGTGGCCCAAGAGTCAATACAGCGGTCATCTAGACATTGTCATGGTTGTCTATGTGGTCAATCTCTAGGTCTTGGTCACTCGAACAATCCGAAGGGTATAAGGTGAAGAGATTTTTGGAGTCTGTAATTATATCAGTCCCGTGATTGTTAAAGGAAACCGATAGGACATTTTTACCCCAACCGTAGAATAATCTGGCTCTCCCGTCTCTGGTTTAATTTCCACTGTACTTTTCTGCATACAGAATATTTATTTATTTAAGAAATGTTCATTTGCTTGTTACATAACATTAGGATGTATTCACGTACAGTTGCACTGCCTATCGCTGAAGGTTTTGGTTTGTGCGCGTATGTTCGTCGTACCTTGTCCGTATTGTATCTTATTAAGTTGACCTAGTTTGATTTCACAGCTTGCCTGTTTCTTCTTGTGTTGTAGCCCTATCTTATATTTCCCATCGAACAATGACTCGCAAAAGAGACGGTACAAAATGATAACTTTAAACCTAAAAGTGCAAGTGGCATGCATTTACAGAACTCATTTCCTTTAGTGTCACTCGCGGCCTATCCATTTCGTTCTAATGAAAATGAATAAGTAATTTATTTTCAGTATTACGTAAAATAACATGATATTATTTATATTTAGTTCACACAAATCCGAATAGTTGATCTATAAAGCATTACCGGTGATTTTAAGTTTTATCTTTTAATTTCAATTTTACTCGGTCAAATAACATCTATAGTGTATTTTGAACAAAAACGAAACTAAAGTAATGAAAATTAAATGTTAATATGCGGCTAAGGACGGAAATTGCTAGCTCTGTCTGGAGTTTTTATTAGTTGGCGTTAATGATAACGGTGACATGGAACATTAGATGTCTACACTCTCTAAATTCTCTCATTATATGAAGAACCGACCTAATTGGGCAGAGATTAAACAGCCTGTTGCAACGCATAAAATCTTCGTTACTTTATGTTTGTGCTTAAAACAATAAGAAAATGGGAAGACGAAAAGAATGAAGTATGAAAAAACCGAACACGATTTTAGTTTGCAACTTCATTGCTCATCGCCAACTTCAAAAGATGCTACTAAAACACTAACGGCAATCTCGTAAATGATACTTTCGAAGATTTCCTTAAAGATGCACTTTCTGTCGGTAGTAAATCATTAATATCTTTATAACAGTAATAATACTATGTGAGATGAAGTATGTCAGCGGTGTAATCCTATAAGATTTACTATCAAGTTCTGACATCACATGATTGACTTCTGTACGCATAGTTTTACTCTTGTTCGCTAAAGAAAATCCGAGTGTCTAAATTGTAAATATTTTCCGATGCAAAAGGAATAGTCTCGTGTTACATACGATCGGAATAAATGAGCGATGGAAAGCAAAAAGTGATCTTATCTCGAGTAAACCGATCTGAAATCTATAATTATTAATTTGTCACCGTTACTCTTGTATAAAATCTTTACTCGTCTGCCGAGTAGGTTCTCACACAACACGTATACCCGACAGTAACTTCACCATATGTTACAAGGTATGCTGGATATTTGAAAACAAAAGAATGTTTCCTCTATTAAAAAATACTAGCTCAAGTTAGATTCCAGATCAACATATGCTGTTGATCAATTACAGAACTCGATAGCATCATTGTATAGGCTACTTATCATACAGTTGTTGAGTTAATACGAGTGTATATTGACATGTCGTCCTGTTGTATTGTCTTATTTTAGATATCTTTTATTTATGTTCACATGACATGACAAGTATTGTGTAATACATCATACTAGCTTGCTCTCATTTAACCCGTTTACTATATACCTTAACGTAAAGCACGGCTGTTTGTGTGTTAACATAAGATTCAAAGTTTGAAAAAAGCAATAAAAATCCGCCGTGAAAGTGCATTTAGAAATGCATGTGTACATAAGACTCCATTAACGTAAACATAACAAATCTGAAAAGAAACCTGCACACAAACTAATATATAAATGTTCACCATTTATAGGCGCATTTGTATCTCAGAAAATGAACCGGAAGCTGCTTTTTGACAGCTGACTTGATACATGCGATTAAGGTTGCTTCTTTACTACAACTGGTATTTCCATGTAATTCTACTTTTTACCGGTCATCGCATTAGAACATATGGCCCTTTCATATGATGATTTCTTTTACGCACTTAGTGACAAGCGACCGCCGTTTTCGAGTGCCCATCCGATGGACCATATTTGATGCAAGCAACATGTTCAATGCGTTGCTCAAGCGCACACATGTATATATACATTGCAGTGTCCGATTTGCGCCACTAACGATCAAACTATCGAAACTGACACACTACAAATTCCCATGTTAAGTTCGAGAAACTAGGCGGTGACATCGTTACATGGGTTCATCGCCCTTTTTAAGCTTCCTGGACTATCCTCATTGCTTTACTTTCTCGTTCCTGTTACTGCTTCTCTTCCTGTCATATCAGCTAGATTTGTCCTCTTTGGTCAGCCGTCACGATATCCCGAAATATAGCGGATGTGACGTTTAACTCTAATAAAATAAACATTGAATATAACCGTATATAGATTGTGAGAAAAGATGCATGTAAAATGAGGTTTAAGATCATGTGATACAATTTTTTCTCGCAAAAATACTTTAGAAATTTCAAGGAAAATGTACCGTGATTAATACACAGTATCACATACATCGTTGAAACAGTGACAACAAACGGTTGCCATAAACTGGTACTATAAGATAGTATCTGAACGTTTTGTTGCGGTTCTCTGGAGCCGGTGTTGTTTCTTTTCATTATTTTGCGTCGTCGTACATAAACGTTCACTTGAATAGATACATGTTCGCTTTCAGCATGTTTTACAGTGTTGACTTTATAATGAAGTTGATGCTATTTTACATAGGTAATTGACGTACGTCTTCCTGGTTTGTCGTTAATTACCGTGAGAAATTTAACAATACACATCTGCTGCCACGGGCGAGTCTTTCTGGAGAAGATACATTATGTAACCATTCCCAAAACATGTTTGGTTTTGTGATAAATCTTGAAAGTTTGCTCGTTAATTTACAAGTAAGCTAGAAAAAAACATGGGCATATTTATAGTGTAAAACGATAGAAACTCATCGAGACATTGAGGTGTTAAAGAAATACAAGGTTGAGATGAGGACGTTCAATGAATGGAAAGTCTTTTTGTATGCTTGAATTTATAAAGCTTTGAAATAGTGTTCAAGATCTTTTGTAGATATACCAATCATACACAAGATTTTACATTTAGACGCTAAGATGCCACATTAGAAAAGATAAACAAATTAAAGACGATTTTTAAATTTGACAGCAAATAGTTAAACACTTAAGGAGGCCGACTCTAGTTCGAGTGCGCGTGTTCAATGCGCAGCACTAATTATCAGATGTCATACAAAAATAAAGTCACAATTGAACTTAAATTGGATAGAACAATTGAAAAATGAATAAGATTTTACATAGAAACACGTGGCCTGCAGCAATTTTGAAGAAAAAAAACTGCTCCTAGAAAAATATCAATATTGAATATGAGATCAGTCATAAGGCATTTTGTGTCAAATACTGTGTTT
>JAUMGZ010179181.1:0-14178 GCA_032359645.1 Pododesmus macrochisma | reverse complement strand
ATCTAACATGTGGGATAAATTTATAAAACCCACCTCTCCAGAGTGACGTAACCTATATGGATCGTAGGAGAAAAATGTTGCATAACATCATCCAATGCTGTATATTATACAGGTATTTCCTGTTGTTTTCTCTTCTGCCCCGTAGGTGTGATGTTTCCTTGATCAGTTTTTGAGTGACAACAAAAAACAAACGCCGTTTCACCAAATATAATGTTTGAGAGAACAAGTCGTTAGATAACAAGGGTCTTGCGAATCAATACACTCACGTTAGTGCACAACTTAGTTCTTGATAAGCAATATGTGTCAAGCTAGTAAAAACTATGTCAGACCAGCCGTCGTGATCGACTTCACTATCTGCAATTTGCATAAAGCGGTTAAACTTTGTTTATGGAACATGTTCGTGTCGGTAAGGCACGGGTGTACCCCCGCACGAAGTAATAATAGAAACGAAGGGAGTCGTCTGACTTTTCTTTCCCTTTTTGATATTCATACAATGACCTTGGTGCACAATTTCCATCATGTTTTTGTTTTTATGTCAGAATTGTTTTGCCATTCAGTTGTTCTGTTATTATTTATGTTTAACTATGTACTTCACTTATCTATGTATCGTGTGTGTATTTTTATTGATACTGATAAGCTTGTAGCTTAAGGTAATAAATAATTGAATTGACTGAGTAAGAAATATGGATGACGGATAACTAGAGTTACACACGATATAGCGTGAACAACTTGTGATGCAAATTATTGCCTCAATTCTTTCATATTAATTTAACTGTATGTATCAAGTTTGATTGCTAACGTTAACAGAAATTGAACTAGACATGTACATATCTTGGCATGTGCATCGTTGAGATACACCAGTAACAAACAAGAATAGGGTCATCAGAGCAAAGGATATTGACACACAAACAAGAGCCACAGAAAAGTCAATACTAGATTGAACCTCAAACTGAAACGGGGCATTTAAAAATAACGTCATATCAACTAAATAAGTGAGAAGACCGGGTTTATGACCCCAAGTCAAGCTACAAATCAACCGTCATCAAAGATTTGAAGGGGAAATATGTTTTTATTTTGTCCTTTAAAAGTAAGTGTGCAGAAATCAAAGTTTTTGAACGAAAAAAGGTCATAACTCTGATACGGAGTCATTTGCTCATAAATATCGAACTTGACCTGTACATTGATAAGATATACCCATGTGCCAACTATAAACTGAATTCAATTGCTTTAAAAGTCTTTTTGCAGAAACGAAATAGGAGACGTATGGACGGGTAATACGATATGCGCCTCCCCATTTTCAATAGTGGGGGCATAATTCATAATCAGAGTAACACATAACTGAAAGACAAAAAGACAAAAAGTCCCGACTTTGTAGTATAAATCTCGATTGACTTTGTGGAACAATTCCTGACATTGTTGTTCAAGTCCTAACTTTATGAAACAAATCCTAACTTTATTATCCAAGTCCTAACTTCGGGGTTCAAGTCCTAACTTTATGAAACAAATCCTAACTTTATAATCCAAGTCCTAACTTTATGTAACAAGTCCTAACTTTATGATGCAAGTCCTAACTTTATGAAACAAGTCCTAACTTTATGATTGCAAGTCCTGACTTTGGGGTTCAAGCCCTAACTTTGGGGTTCAAGTCCTGACTTTGGGGTTCAAGTCCTAACTTTGGGGTTCAAGTCCTAACTTAATAAAACAAATCCTAACTTTATGAAACAAGTCCTGACTTTGTGGTACAAGTCGTGACTGACTTTGTGGTACAAGTCCTAACTTTTGTGGTATAAGTCCTAACTTTGTGGTACAAGTCCTAACTTTTGGGTTCAAGTCCTAACCTTTAGGGTCCCATCCTAACTTTGGGGTCCAAGTTGTGACTGACTTTAATCTTTAACCCACAAGTCGTGACTTATGGTACAAGTCCTAACTTTTGTGTTCAAGTCCTAACCTTTGGGTCCAAGTCCTAACTTTGAGGTTCAAGTCCTAACTTTGTGGTACAAGTCGTGACTGACTTTACAATACAATTCCTGACTTTGTGGTACAAGTCCTAACCTTTGGGTTCAAGTCCTAACTTTGTGGCACAATTCCTGACATTGTGGCACAAGTCCTGACTTTGTGGTACAAGTTGTAACCTTGTATTAGTTATTTCTATTAACATTCTAGAGGCATACATATGCAATTCATGACATATTTATTTTTTATAAGCAAGTACAATTTCCTTAAACAAGATTAAAGTCAATGACGAGGAACAGACAATTATGACATAAATGATAATTTATTACGAATATCACAGATTTTACAATGTATATAGAGTTTAAACATAAAATATATTAAAAATGTGAATCAACAGATAATTGTACCATGTTAAGCAACATAATTAATATACATTAAACAGTTTAGGATATAAGTGTATGTAAAAAAAAGATGTGATTGAATAATAAATGCAAAAGCAGTAGTGCAACAAATAATAAATTACACTTTTAAAAGATCTTATTTCTATATATTATAAATTAAATTCAGTTTTCAAGTTATCGGACTAGAAATTAACTGAATGTTTTTAATATGTATCTCATTAAAAGTAAGGTTATCATAATCATATTTCAGTTGAATTATATTTTAGAAAAACAAACTCGTTATATTTATACACGTTATAATGTGCACTTTAGACTTTATAGTAATGACTGTTATGTACTGGTAGCACCCATTAGGGCCAAAGTTCAACCATTTGAATAAATCAGTACCCCAATTTTTAAAGGGTGCTTTCTACCAAATATGGTTGAAATTAATCTGGTGATTGTGAAGACGTGGAAAACTTGATAATAATTTTCTGTGGCGTTAACCTTATAGACCACAACAGAAATAATTAACCTATTTTGGATCCTGGAGTCATGTCTTGAACAAACTTAATTCTCCATACATTGACTGTACACCAAGCCTAATAATTTGAACAAATATGTATCCCCTTCTCCTAAGGATACTTCCTACAACATTTAGCTGATAATGTCCAATGGTTTTGAAGAAGAAATAAAAATATGAAAAGTAACACGGACTAAAATTATGAATGGATGATGGATGACTTTCACATGAGAAAGTTTGCCTTGGACTTAGTGTCAAAATGGATTAAAAAACTTAAAATATAAGGTGTTATTGATACAACTTTTGCTTACGTATATATTCACTCTTTTGGTTTAAATGCATGAAAGAATTACTCAATATTTTAGTATCGGTCACGTTGACAAACATTATACTCTAAGACAATGTGCTTTTCTGTGGAGATAATAAAATAACAGTAAGAAATAAACATGTGCTTACCGGTATATAAATTATAAATAAAACAAAAATAAAACAAAGCACAGCCATTTTAAAATTGTCAATAATTTAACACATTATAAACAACACCCTAAAATCATTTCTAGATTTAAGCATCAGCTTGAAGATTAAAAGATGCTAAAGTACATACAATACAATAAACCAATCTAAAAACATTAAAGTACAATCATTATGTTTCTAGCTAATTCTAATTTTCGTTCATTAATATTGCTACATTTTATCTATAATTTCAAGTCTAATAATAAAGAATTTAACATTTAAAACAATAAACAGTAATGTCATTTTTGGCAAGTTTACAATAAAATTTACCTGAAAACTTTTTCAGGCAATAATATCAGTTACTTTAACAAAAAAAAATCCTTCTAGAAGAATATGATATGACCTAGAAAAGCCAACATTAATTAAGAAAGAGTTTTGTCCTTTAGTTGGGTACAAATTCCTAAACTAAGAATTTCAGGAATCCTTACAGAGATGGACACTTTTCTGCCTCTACTATGGAGATAATGCGCACAAAAAGTCAACTATAATTTATCCTGAAGGATAATCATAACTAAAATCATACCAGATGCTACCAAACACCAAACACTATGCATATATATATCATGCACTAAAAAACATTTAATAAAAACTTAAGAATAGATATATCTATGTAAGATCATACATACTTTATAAGTGCCAGAAGCATTTACAGCTATACAATCTAAATTTGTTTTTAACACTTGATATTTGTAACTAAATAAAAACATCCATCCTGAGGTTCAGTTCCTTATAAATATCTGTCACTTATCATCTAGTAAGTGCAGTAACTAAATATCAATACCCACCTCAATTCCTTATAAATATCTTTCACTAATAGACTAGTGAGAATGTACAGTAACTTAATATCAATACCCACCTCAATTCCTTATAAATATCTTTCACTAATAGACTAGTGAGAATGTGCAGTAACTAAATATCAACACACACCCTCCATTCCTTATAATTATCTTTCACTAATAGACTAGTGAGAATGTACAGTAACTAAATATCAACACCCACCCTCCATTCCTTATAATTTTCTTTCACTAATAGACCAGTGAGAATGTACAGTAACTAAATATCAACACCCACCCTCCATTCCTTATAATTATCTTTCACTAATAGACTAGTGAGAATGTACAGTAACTAAATATGAACACCCACCCTCCATTCCTTATAAATATCTTTCACTAATAGACTAGTGAGAATGTACAGTAACTAAATATCAACACCCACCCTCCATTCCTTATAAATATATGTCAGTAATAGACCAGTGAGAAAGTACAGTAACTTAATATCAACACCTACCCTCCATTCCTTATAAATATCTTTCACTAATAGACCAGTGAGAATGTGCAGTAACTAAATATCAACACCTACCCTCCATTCCTTATAAATATCTTTCACTAATAGACTAGTGAGAAAGTACAGTAACTAAATATCAATACCTACCCTCCATTCCTTATAAATATCTTTCACTAATAGACTAATGAGAAAGTACAGTAACTTAATATCAACACCCACCCTCCATTCCTTATAATTATCTTTCACTAATAGACTAGTGAGAAAGTACAGTAACTTAATATCAACACCCACCCTCCATTCCTTATTAATATCTTTCACTAATAGACTAGTGAGATGTGCAGTAACTTTATATCAATACCCACCCTCCATTCCTTATAAATATCTTCGACTAGCGATAATGTACCGCAATTAAAGATAAATATCCATACCATATTGACTAAAAGACACGTGATTAAGTACTAGTTACAAAACATACCCACCTTGAAATCAATATAATTATCTCTGACTAATAGCCTGGTAATGAAAAAATTATATACACACTAAGAACTAAGAATAAATATTCACTCAGCACTCCATATAATTATCTTTGACTAATAGACTTGTGCACTTTAACTAATAATTTGGAAATTCAACTTTACATATTATCAATGCCCAGTATTTAAATTTTTGCAATCTACAATTAAAACTAGCAACAAACAAAATGAATAAACAATTATTAAAGTTAAGTAGCTTTTTTATGAGATTATGTAACTATTTAAGGTGACTATTAAAGTGAACATCCCTTTTACATCAAATTTACAACAATCATTATACTACAATGACAGTGCCTCTACTACTACATTGAATTTAATCTACTAGCTATTTAATCTATTTCGGACAACTCTGATATTTTATTTTTTAAATTAATCACACTAATATACTTTACCTACAAGAGTATATACAGTATACTAAACCAACTAATACTGATCATTTTCATATAATTATTTAAAAAAAAAAAAACAATATGACTTAAATACGCTAACGATTGGGGAGAGATATCAAGGGAGACCACTATCACATACAGGCATGAATGACAGAAATTGTGGGTATAAAGGGGGATTTTAGGGAACCACTATCACATATATACAATAATATTCACAACAAGATTTGTGAGTTGAAGGAGTATGTATAGAGAGACCACTACCAAATAATAATATGAATGACAGTAATCATAGGTAGAGAGCGATGGTTGTTGTAATCACTATCATACATAGATACAATTGACAATATTTGTTGGTAGCAAGAGGGTTGTTACAAGAACCATTTTCTCACATAATTGGTGTGCTTTCACACCGATGAACAGTGTGTTATCACTATTTGATATCAACCTGTTCAATGTGTTATCCAAAGCATAAACGTCATTTGATTGGACCGCAACATGATATGAGGGTCACATAAATTATACTGGTAACAGTTCGGAGTAAAAGAGGGATTCAAGGGAGACAACTTCCACACTAATGATAAGATAGTAATTCAAAAATGACATGGAATGAAACTCATACAAACTAAATAGCGATGGAAACAGTAATTCTCAAGCAGGTTAAAGTGGAAAGCTTGATTCAATATTATTCACTATACATGTTTCAAGTTTTTTGAAAATATGAAGAAAAAAAAATTATTTGTGTCTTCTCATTTAGTTCATGATAATCATACAATATATGTCTAGTTATTTGAATGTGCATTAAAAAATAACTGTTGATTTTGAAATAGGAAACATTAAATGAATAATAAATCTCATGTGCAACCATTTTGCTACCAAGCAATAATGATAGACATATTCAATATATACAGAAGACGAATACACAGTTACGATAGTACAACAAAAATTGGATACAATAATACCAACACATTTTTGTAATATCTATTTTGTTTGAAGGTATATGGTAAAAATTAAAGTATACAAGACATTAAATTATAATAACTGTTGGTCATCTTAACATCATTCATATATCCATGAATATAATCATGTGTCATTTGTTCTAAATATCAATAGGTTACATAACATTAAATCAAATAACAAATAATTCATTCACAAACTGAAAAGTATCAAAGCCAAGATACTTTTCACTTCTATCAATATATAGATACTTTGTCATACACGTACTGTGTGTACATATCAATCACCTGGACACTCGCAACAAAGACAACACTGGGTAGCTGATGACTCTCATATCTTCATATTTAAAATTATCAAGAAATATAGGTGAGTTTATTAATATTAACTGCCTTTTCTCAAATAAATTGTTAACCAGTTTACCATATGTACCATATGTTATGTGTGAAAGTGAAAGTCTGGTTACTGGTTACAATGTGAGTTTTGCAGCTGATTCTATTCTTTGGTTTCAATTTATAAAAAAAATTGAAGCTCAACTAAATTTTAATACAATTTTTTTTAAACTAATAAAAAATGTATGTGAAATATATGCCATAACAAAGGAAAAGGCAAATTAAATTTATTTTTTATTTTCTATTTAATTTGAAATCTGAAATCTGAAAATCATTGTGATTGCAGCTGCTTGAATACTTTCACAACTCACTATTCTTGCTATATCACTAATTATATAAATATTTACATGGTAGTATTAAAAGCATAACAAAATAAAGATTGTAAAACAATATATTACAGTCAATTATTACATGGTTTGATATTTACTGGCAATATCTAATTGTACCCTAAATTAATATGTATCTCAGTTCAACCAAAACTGAACAAAACAAAATTGTTTCAATAATGCCCAGTATATTAAAGGTTTTAATGCAACTACATTTTATAGAACAAACAGTAACTGGTTTGAGAAATGGTTTTAAAAGCTAAATTCTTAATAAAATTAATAACAAATTATTTAACAATTAATAAGCTATAAGATTCTGTTACCAAATATAGAAAACTGTTAGTCATATAATAAATTTACTTTTTAAATGCTTGCTAAATAGCTAGGGAAAAAGGGGAAGATTTAAAATATAAGAACTAATTTGATGTTTTCCTGCAGCCATGAATTACAGCATATTGACAAAGCTGATCAAGCGCTCCCTATAAGTAGTGTTGATTAGTGTTGAAAGCTCTTCTTGATGGAAACATTTGGAAATTTCTTTGTCCACAGCTGAACAGTGTGGAAGTCAATATCAGCACAGAATGACACATCAAACATTATCAGGCCAGGGCAGCTTGTTAAAATACTGTCAAAGAGATAAAACAAAAAGCAAGTTTTAGTAGTCTGCATATCAAGTAACGTTTAAGACAATCATACTTGTTTGTATTAAGGGCTTATTGTCCGATCAACAGCTAAGGTCATTTACGGACGAGCCAGTTTTACTGGTGGAGGAAACCGGAGTACCCGGTGTAAACCACCGACCTACGGCAAGTCACAGGTAACTTTTTCACACTAGCACGCCCCGGACGGGGATCGAACTAGTAGGTGAAAGGCTCTTATGATTACAAGTCGGCGACTTTAACCACTAGGCCACCGCGGCCCATCAAAATGTATGGAATTTTACCTGTATGACCATATGGTATGTACGTTAACCACCTTTGGCCCCACCCTCTTCTTCCTCTGACGTCCAGATACTCGATTTATACAATCTTGCATTCTTATCTCCTAAAGATACATCCTTTCAAATTGGATTGAAATATGGCCAGTAAATCCACATATTCCCTGGGGGTCAGATACTTCATTTATTGGTATAATATCGAATCCCCTTCCATGTCAAATTTGATTTAAATCTGCTCAGTAGTTTATGAGATATCGCTTAAAGGGTCACAATCAAATTAACCTCATTTTGACCAAGCCCACCTATCACCATTGAGAGACTTCTTTTGAATTATATTTAATCTCTCCTTTTAAGATGCTTTCTGCCAGTTTGGTCGAAGTCTGCTCAGTAGCTTCTGTGGAGATGTCTCTTAAAGGAAAACAGTTCAAATTAACAAGTTTTAGTCCCCAGGGGATTCAGAGACTGCATTTGTACGTGCATGAAATCTCATCGCCTAAGGATTAACCTTGAAATCTGCAAAGTGGTTTCTTCGGGCAAGGTGAGATAAAATGTTGGATGAATAATTTTGAAACATTTTACAGGCTGTATAATGTCAGCAACTTTACCTGCCTATATTTCTACAAGGAGTACTATAATACAACAATGCAATCTGAATCAAGCCTCCGATAAATATGATATTTATAAAAGGAAGGTGCCAAAACTCTTGCACTAAAGCTTTTGCATTAAATTATAGGTAGCAAATAAAAGGTGTTCTGCAAGGTGGTACAATTAAGCACAAAAAAAAGGATTTTGTAAGTAGACTTTTATTTTCTTACAATTGTATGATAGCATATTAATAACATTTTCAACATTAAACAAGATGAGAAAATACGCATTTTAACTATTGCATAGTACTTGTTGAAAAAGAAGACATTTCATAGCTTTCAATAAGTCATCTTCAATGTGTTGAAAAAGTATTACACAGATATGTTATATGTAAAATTCATATATGGCCCTTTTTTAGAAAAGAATCTGTAAATGAAATTGCCAGGTATGCCTATTTTTTGCAGATAATTTAGTAATGGAAAATGCTGTAACGTCTGAAGAATTTGTTCAATGAATACATATTTGGTAGCAAAGTAATCCTTAGTTTGTCTACAGTGACTTAAAAAAGAATATTCAAGCTATGCAGCCGAATTGAACAGTTTTCACGGAATATATTTGGGGTACCTGAATTGATTGACAAGGAGGTCTATTTTGATATACCCAACTTTGTGTAGCTTAAAAACTCTTTTTTCTGTATATTTAGACCTAAAGTAACTTGGTGCAAAGTTTAAAAAAAAAGATAAAAGCGTCGGCAGAATTGGAACTCCACTTTTTAAGTATTTATATGTTCTATGATAGCCACCATTTCGAATTGCCATTTTTACCTACTTTGGAGGCAATTACCAGATTGCCAACATACCTTTTTGAACTCAGGCCCCCTGATATATAGTTAAAAGATATGTTGGACCAAATCTCCATGAAATGCCGTGCAACTTCTGATTTTTCAGAAATGGAACCAGACTAAAAGCCATTGTCCGAATGGTTTGTGTTTCAGGACAAATCTACATGTGCAGACATTGGAGGGGTTGTATTTCAATGAACACAGGTTGATTATATATCAGGGTTGTAATAAGAAGACACATAATTTACGAAATCTCCCAAAAGGATTCGGGTTGCTCCAAAGCCCCTTTGGAAAGATCGTTCACGATTGTCAAAAAAATTATGATCAGGCAAGGCAAAGAACAGTCAATCTCGAGAAAAGTCTGAAGAGGAAACCGACCAAGCTAGACATTTATTTGAGTTTATGGACACCACATTTATCAGAGGACATGTAGAGCCTGCCCCCTTCCCAAAAGGATGGCGAAGAAGGTTGTACGTAACACCATTTGGGGTGTACTATCCTAAGAAGCCTGAGAAGATAAGAGTTATGTTTGACTCCTAAGTGAAGGTGTGTGGAGTTTCGTTAAATATTGTGTTGATGTGGTGTATGGCCCTAATGTAACGAACAATCTTGTTAGTGTACTTAGGTGTTAGTATTCATCAATGTCATTATTCATATACTTAGCGATAAAGTGAAATCCACAGATCTTCCATGTAGTAGCAACTGTTTTGACTTTATGTAGCTTGGCTACGTTAATTGTTGTGTTTCCAATTACCCTAATGTACGTATACAACAATGCAAACTGAATCATGCCTCCGATAAATATGATATTTATAAGAGGAAGGTGTGATATGTTTGACTCGTTTAGGTTTTATGAACAACACATGTGGATGCTTGGTTGTTGAGGGGATTGACAGCGTGTTTTTTGTTAAATTTTAAAACGCATGTTCATACTTAAGACTTCTTGTCTCGTGCGACAGGTTGAAACCTCATTAACCGGTTTAACCACCCCGTCTGGTTTCGTGTTGGGTGACCGTCATAAGTCGGTCTGCATGGATAAGTCTATGGGATTGCTATGACGTAAATTTATTTCGTTTTATCCTGGTGCTGAATTGTTTGATGCGGCTATTGTAGGTTTGACAATATGTCTCTCGTTCTGTTGATTCCATAAATCCTGGTTTTAATGAAATTCCGTAAGGAACAGGTGGCTATAACAGCTGATATTGAGCAGATATTCTTCAATTTTTTATGTTAACGAGGACCATTGAAACTTCTTGCGATTCATTTGATTTGAGAATAACGATCCGAACAAACAGTTGGTAGATTATAGAATGTGCGTCCATGTCTTTTGCAATTCGTTTTTGTATTTAAAATTTTGGCAAGACAATTTTGTATTATTGTTGGTGTATGGATTTTGTACGTCATTACCATCGTAAGTTTTTTGTCACCGTTTCTTCTTTGGCTCTGTAGCTTTGATTAACCGAAGTTTTGTTTGTTCTAAAATTTTTTTTCTCTATAGCGCCCATTCATGACGGCTACTTTGGGGTTCGCGACGGGAGTGTCTCACACGGAGTTTTGGTTCTTTCCTCTTATAAATACATGTATCATATTTGTCAGATTGCACTTTTGTAGTCAGTGTGTAGAGAGTCAAATGTGTTATCCGTTGTACCTAAGGTTGCAGAGTGGTTTAAATTAAGCTTTTTGATGTTACTGATAGCTAGGTTACGTGTTTGCCAAGTCCAAAGTAACTCCTACGCATGAACATATTATACCGAGATTGTAATTATGTGCAGCAGTACTGGCTGTAGAGATGTCAGATTTAGTTATGAAACATTTTATATGTATCTACAGACTCGACATACTTTTATATTGACAGTCAGGTCGTTCTAGGGCATATTAACAATTAATCAAGCAGATTCAACGTGTATGTTGGCAATCATATCTTCCATGTAGAACATTGTTCCCACTAACATGAACCCTACAGCTAATGCAACTAGACCAGTGAACGCACGTGAGCTTACCAGCGCGGCTGCCCAGTGGTTCGGACGCTCGCTTCGTGCTGGTAGACTGGTGCTAGAATCCATGGTCATTGCATCGAATCCGGTAGGGTCCTTATAAGCGGTCAGCAGGGGGAGGACTAGTTGACTTGGTGTTAGGATAATGTGACCGAGTGAGCTATCATGTCAATGCGTCTGCAGCGTGATATTTTGGCATGCCAGTTTTGTATTATTGTCGGGGTATGGATTTTGTAAATCATTACCATCGAGGACTTTTTGTCACCGTTTCCCCACTTGGCTCTGTAGCTTTGATTTACCGAAGTCTTGTCTATTCTAAATTAATTTTCTCTAAAGCGTCCATTAATGACAGCAGCTTCGAGCAAGATCTGGGGTTCGGGACGGGGGTGTCTCACACAGAGCATTGGCTCTTACCTCTTATCAATATCATATTAATCGGAGGCATGTTTCAGATTGTATTTGTTGTATTCAGTGAGACAGCACTGTAATGCCGCCATAAGTGCGCACTGTCGCAAACAGACACCGTCTCGATATGACCAATTTCTTTGATTATATATATTATAAATATATTATTATAACAAGTAGAATGCGGTCATGAAGGGGGGGGGGGGGGTGTACGCCTCCTCGCCCTATCTTTACCGCTATGCTTTCATGATAATGTTGCTCCTTCTCTTCCTCTCCTGTTAATGGTGTTTCTCCTTTGCTCTTTCATCACCATAACTGTGACATATTCTTATGGTGACACGTGCTTCTTTTAAAACAGTGGAAAGGGTTGTCATACACCGGAATGACACGGAGGCATCGCGGCGGGTGACACATGTGTAGCAGGATACGCTTACCATATCGCTAGCACCTGGTTTCGCTTCTAGTTTTTTAATTGAAGTTCGTGATGTTTTCAATTTTTAGTTGATAAATGCATATTTGGTTAATATTTCTGTGTGCGTCCAAAGTTTTCCTTTTGTTTAGAAATGTCCATGGACTTACGACTTTAGAATATCGTCTTGGTTTTTCGAATTTACTACTCTGTACATGAGTTAAAGGGACGCTAAACCCCAATAAACAAACAAGCAAACAAGATGTGAGCTTGCTCAGTGTTCGGCTGGATGAAACTTCATTTTTGATGCATAAGCAATTGAATGACTTGATTTGGTAGACCCAGACAAAGATGAGGAAATAAGATCATATGTCGACATAATGAAAAACTTGCATTACTCAAAGACAAGGTAATTCACGATTAACAAAGTTTTCATCATGGCCGAGTTTAATATGTGCTTAAACAGGTAGCTGCAGCTTACCCAAGTCCGATTACAAGGACATTCATACTGAAGTCGGAGCAGTTGAATATCAAGGAAGCACAAACATATTCTATGCAAAGAAACTAAAATGCTATGAGAATTATAAGTAGCTGCACTCTCATCTACAGTCGATACACATGGTTTGTTTTAAAACAAAAGTTGGTGTGTGAATAAAGAATCAACTATCTACGATTGAGAAAAGTCTAGTTATCATTCCAGAGCTAAACTCATAGTCAAACTACCAAGAACTAATACACCATCAAGGTCGACACTTGTTGGAGGGTACGGTACGTTCTGCAGGCTATTGGATTACTAGAGGCAAACGTTTAATTGCCTCTGTCCTTCATTCATACACAATGGCAAAAAGTGTCCATGCGTACAAGAGGATAATAAGCCCAATCTATGCCCTAGGCAATGATGTTCTCGTGTCTAGTTACTCGTGAAATTTATATCGAAGTAGTGGAGGAACTAAGTGCACCCTCATTCATAAATGTTAAGGCGATGTACAGCATTGAGAGGTCCAGTCAAAGAATTAAGGTTGGATAGGGTAAAACATTTGATAGAGGTACATGAAGTGATGACCTACGAGTCAATGTGATAAATGTAGAAGGTGATTCTGTTAGTAAATTTCTTCACGGCAATGCAGTTATTTGGAAATTTAATGCGCCATATTCATCTAACTAACTGCGCTCCGCTTCTAGCGGACACATTTCTCTATTGGTATGAGGCAGACTTTATCCAAAAGCTACTCAGTTCCAATAGTAAGACTTTGGCGAAGTCTTTTAATTTCACTTTTCGCTACATAGATGACGTTTTGTCACTGAAGAATAATTTTGGTGATTACGTGGACATTATAATGATATCCTCCGGAACTCGAAATAAAAGACACTACGGATACCGACTTTCTGCCTCATACTTAGACCTCCTACTAAAAATCGACACGAATAGTACCTTTTCCACTAAACTTTATGACAAACGTAACGACTTCACTTTTCCCATAGTCAACTTCCCATTCTTAGACAGCAACATACTCACGTCACCTGCTTAAAGATGTAATGTGTCATAGCTTATTGAATAGTCAAGAGCGTGTTCTCACTACCAAGATTTTGTCACTATACTCAACATCATTAAGATAACTCACTTCGAAAATGAAATATTTTTTCAAATACGCAATAAATCTTCTAATTTATAAGGTTTCTAATTTAAAAAAAAAAATAGTAAATAGAAAAACCAAGACGATATTCTAGGCCGTAAGTCCATGGACATTGGCAAACAATAAGAA
>JAUMGZ010179170.1:0-14179 GCA_032359645.1 Pododesmus macrochisma | reverse complement strand
AAAAGAGGTAAAATTGTCATGAGTCATTATTCATGTAAGCAATGACTGTTGATGGAAATCTGAGAATTGCCTTAATATCAACGCTTATGTTCCCATTATCATCACTTTTTATTCAACTTAATGAAATATGATTCGGTTAACATTCAGCATCAAGCACAAGCTGACTGATGTTCGTAGTCGATGCCTATATTTTAAACACCGACATGTCGAAAACTGTTTTAATATAGTTTTACTTTTTTTTTGTATTGGATTTTTTCGTTCACCAAAAAGATAAAAATGAAATAAAATAAAAAATCGATATGGTTTTATGACAAAATGCGATGATTCTGTCAGTAGATCGGAGAGCGGGATGTCTACGGTATGTTGTTACGGTCCTTATCTTTCAATTCTCAAGATTGCTTACTTTGAAATGCGATACGATGGTGTAACACTTGGTGATATAAAATCAATTCTGGCTCGTACTCTCCCTTGTGACGTAAAGATATGACTTCCCATCTCAAAGTCGGTACTCATCGGCCGATGCTTCTAATCAAATAGCGTAGATCCCGTTCGAGGTGTTCCGAATGCCCCATCTCCACAACAATTTCTTTTTGAAGTTTTTATGAATCATTTGCATGGCGACGCATCTAATTGGATTTTTATCTCCTAGTAAACAAGCATTACGTTGTAAAGTCAGCATTTTGAATTAACAACATAACTTCTCCCCCTTTTTATATTCCCGTGTGTTGATAAAGGTGCTTCAGTATCTCGAGTTTCTTGACATGAAAGTGCATACTGTTGCACAACCCTATATCTCTAGTCTGGGCAATGATTGTTTAATCTTGGTGAGCAACCATATCTATTTTGAAACCTCCCCGGTGTATTGGAGGTACCGACATGGAATGTATCTAAGTCCGAGATGTGAGCAATAAAACGAATTTTAAATTCAACTGCTGTCTTAAAAATGACTGTGTACGAGATACAATCACGAACGTGTCTAAAAACACCACGACAGTTGTTTAGTTGTTTGTGTTCGAAAAATTCATGATCAATAACTCGATGCATTCCTCTGTCGTTTCATCATTCTGGTAGTCAGAACAAAGAATGAATAACAAATAACATAAAAAAAAATGCTGAATGAACTTGTTTTACTTATTGATAATGCACACAAAATTAATTTACGTGAAACACTCATCACAATGAGATAAAATCAATTAAAGTAACAAAAATACAACAAGACTGTTTGTACATAAGTCGGCCATCCACCATGCAACCAGGTGATTCGGTAAACACCTCGTACAATTTTAAGCGTTTCACTAATATGAAAGATATAAGTTAATACTTAATTTTCTTCCAAATCTTATCCAGCGTCGACAACAATTTTTCGCCAAATGAATGAAAACATAAAACATGAGGCATTATACATTATTCAGAACTCATAATTCAAGAATTAAATCTTTTATAAAAATGCACCTTGCCGAACGAAACGTAGGCCTATAGGTTTAATTGATCTTATAAACATTTGAAACTAACAAATGTTACTGCATGTAGTATAGAGCAGAGAAAACCAACATAAATAAATATTTACAAGACTAATTTCAAATATAGTCCTGAACAGGCCGCACACATATGCCAATGCTTCGCGTCCTGAAGGTTTTCACTTATTATTTCTAAAATCTCCGATCGAATTTACTACAGACCTCTTGGACAGAATTTGACACTATTTTCAACGTTGCCACTTCAAAGGAATATTTTTCAACTGACGCTGTATATCTATATGTACTTATTAGATTAAGGCATGGCGTACCTCCGCTTCAATTCTGCATTATAACCTTTTTATAATAAGCCATTTGTTAGTTCAACTTGCGGTCAAACTGTTTGCATTGGCAGACATTTGCATGCGTTGATACAAATTACGGATTGCTTTTCTAGTGAGAGCTTGGTAAAATAACACTTTTTCCCGTTGTTTATACTGTAAACTTCTTTGAATTCGTAATTTGTATCAACCAATGCTAATGTCTGCATTCAACATGACTGACCTCACCTTAAGGTTAGAATGTTAATTCATTGTATGAATAGTCCTTTCAAATTTTTAAGGTTAGATTATAAATTCACTGTGGTTATATCACCAATATTTTGGAAAGTCTACGGTCCCTATATCAATCACGTCGCTGACTGTAACAGAGATCTACTGTTGTTCTCGTAGTATTTGTCAAAATGTTCATACAGAGAAACTGTATAAATAACAAACAACATTCAGTCAAACTGTTCATACAGAGGACCTGTATAAATCGCTAACAACAATTCAGTCAAACTGTTCATACAGAGAAACTGTATAAATCACAAACAAAATTCAGTCAAACTGTTCATACAGAGAAACTGTATAAATCACTGTCAACATTCAGTCAAACTGTTCATACAGAGGAACTGTATAAATCACTGACAAAATTTAGTCAAACTGTTCATACAGAGAAACTGTATAAATCACTGACAAAATTTAGTCAAACTGTTCATACAGAGGAACTGTATAAATCACTAACAACATTCAGTCAAACTGTTCACACAGATGAACTGTATAAATCACTAACAACATTCAGTCAAACTGTTCACACAGAGGAACTGTATAAATCACTAACAACATTCAGTCAAACTGTTCATACAGAGGAACTGTATAAATCACAACAACATTCAGTCAAACTGTTTATACAGAGAAACTGTATAAATCATTGACAACATTCAGTCAAACTGTTCATACAGAGAAACTGTATAAATCACTGACAACATTCAGTCAAACTGTTTATACAGAGGAATTGTATAAATCACTTACAACATTTAGTCAAACTGTTTATACAGAGGAATTGTATAAATCACTTACAACATTCAGTCAAACTGTTCATACAGAGAAACTTTATAAATCACTAACAACATTCAGTCAAACTGTTCATACAGAGAAACTGTATAAATCATTGACAACATTCAGTCAAACTGTTCATACAGAGGCACTGTATAAATCACTAACAACATTCACTGATGTTCTCCACATGCCCTGCTATTGCATACATTTCTCGTAAATCTTCGACAACAATATCTTTTTGTAAATTGATATTACTTCGCATTTTATCAATATGATAAATGTGAATATTACAAAATGAAACTAAGCCACTGTAGTAAATCTTGTTTACCTATAAGAATAATTTCAGGAGACGCGACCAGCGAAGGGTAATAATCAGATTGTCAATAGAATGATTTACTTTTTTCATAAGACAGAATGGAAATGACGGGTCGATATTATCTGTTGAGAATATACATGAAGCACATTTCTTTTAGAGAAATAATTACGTTCATCCCAAAGGACACCATTACTACGAATAACATTGTTTTAGCTGAACATCCCTTGTTATCAAACATATAAATTGACATTGTCTTCTGTGTTCAATTTCTTCAAAGTAAGCATACACGTCGCTATTGTGTTAAAGGTTTACAATGAAATTAGACCCATTGTGTGTCACGTCAAGGAAAAGTTAGTTCCCAATTAAAGTTGTTTTGGTCCGGCGTTTTTTAGTTACCTTTATAAACAGATTTTGTCCTCGTTAGATTAAGACCTACCGTTGCAGACGTTTTAGAATACATTGTTGGTTCTGTAAACAGTCTAATGTCAAAGAAAATTTTCACATTACTACAATAATACAAAAATGCAATCTAAAACATGCCTCCTATAAGTATGATATTTAGGAAAGAGGAAAGAGCCACATCCCCGTCCAGAACTCTAGATCTAGCTTCGAAGCTTCCGTCATTAATTGACGCTTTAGAGAAAATGAATTTAGAATAGACAAGACGTCGGTTAATCAAAAATGCAGAGCCAAATAAGGGGGGAGGGTCACGATGTTCACGATTAACAAAAACCACACTCCAACAATAATACAAACTAGTCCTCATCAGCAAAGGTAACGTAATAACTTATATAGAATTAAATTTTATTGACAGACGGACGGACGGACGGACGGACGGACCGACCGGCAGGCAGACAGGCAGATAAGTATGAAACTACATTTTCTATAAGACTATTAGAATATAGACTATTTGCTATCGCTTTTGAAATTGTTGAGTATCCGTGTTTGGGTAGAGATTTGTCATGACCAGAAATATAACTGATGTCAACTGATGATTATACTGACCAATCAGTTCACCGACCCCTTCAACTTTCCCCTTCTTTACTTTTTAGTTCTGTATTTCGAAGTTCAGTTGCCCTTTTAGAAAAACCAAATCATTCCACGGAAACATACTCAGCAATATAAGTATATATTTACAATTGGCATTGTTTTCCTTCCAATGACGCTACTTGTGCCGTTGTTATTCATATGCTATGAATAATAATGAACTCTGTGAACTATGTGACGTCATAATTGAGTGTACTTCTCTGTTCATCCATTGGAACATTCTATTTAACGAAGGGGTGACCGTTGAAAAAATTAAAAAATATAAAAATTGTTTAAGCAAATATCTTTTGTTATATTTAGTGAAAGTGTTACTAAAGTTGTAAATATAAGAAATTCGCCGTTTACGTCATTTCTTAAATAACTGATAAACAAGTTGTGATGTTTTATATTTAATGGAATCCATAAATGTTTTAATATATCCGGATATACATTTAGTTTCAGTGGAACACGTTCATGATCTTGTATATATCATGTTAACAACACTAAAGCTAGAATTGGGTATTTAATTACACAAATGTATTCCCTTTTAATCATACCGACATTTACACCGACTCGATTTTCCCTACTTCATTGAAGAACAACAACGGACAAGGGGAATGATGTGAGTACTTTAGTGGTCGATTAAGAATACAGAATCGAAAATAGTGTAGTTAACATGCAAAGACAGAACCGTTTCCCGGAGAGAACATAATTGTATGCTTTGGAAATGGAATATGCAAATGTCATTGCTTTGTCTTTATGGCTGGGTAATTCAATCAGTAACAAAGTGAGTGTCCATCGATAACAACAGCGAGAAAACTCGGTGAGAGAAACATAAAAAATTCAGCGTTAAATAAAATAAATTATCTTTTAAAGATAAAATACCCATCGACTGTTGAAGCAATCACGGTGTGTTGCTCACTAATTAATTACGTATTTAATTACTGACCGATTATGTGTCACTCTTCTGCTATAACTAAATGAAACACCACACAAACCTGTCTTTCTTAACGTAACCATTGTTGAAACGTGCTATCGCAACCTTTATGTATTGTAATAAAGTTTTATGTAACAGTGGTCGATAATTCATTATTTTGTTTTAAAGTGATTAGGTTTGGGTTTCCAATATTAATCCCATAGTAACTGGGCTTTTCATGGTCTGTTAAAACACCTTGGACGTTAACACATGAACGATAACGATCCTTCTAAATACCGTTTATGTATCTACAATGAGATAGTTATAGAAAGCGCGAACAAACAAAATTAATTAACTAAGTTTAACTGAGTGAAAATAAATTATTGCGAGCGAATTTAAGATTTATTCATGGAACTAGCATTGTTAAATTGTCAACAAAATGTCTTATTACCGATAGGTAACTGACTGTTACTTCAGTCATCACAAGCGCAAGGGCCCTGTAAACTCAACCACCAACACCGCCATACAGTAACTAAAGGAATACAATATCATGTATCTGCAACAAAAGCTTGGAAGTCAACAACAATCCTCTAATGATAAAGTTTTGGTAGTGAGACCACGCTCTTGAATAACGAATTAGCTGTGACACATACACTCCATAAGCAGGTGATGTGTGTATGTTGCTGTCTAAGAATTGGACGTTGACTATGGGAAAACTGAAGTCGTAACTTTTCTCATAATGTTTAGTGGAAAAGGTACCATTCGTGTCGATTTTTAGAGGGAGTTCTAAGTATGAGTTCAACAAATATGGTGTCAATAAAAAATTCAGCATTGCAACAAATCGTCTTCAGTGTGTTTTCGTTTTGCGTCCGCTTTTTCGCTTTTGACAACGTATGCAGTTGTGCCCTTAACTATAATGTATTTATACCTGCCTGTCTTACTCACAAAAGCATGACATACGAGCTCTTTGAGTCTAGCTTTTAACTAAGCATACGGTATAGTATTATAAAGTATGGAGAAGTCGTATGTTTTGATGCATGCTATGGATGATAACGATTGTTATTCTGGGTTCGCGACGGAGATGCCTCACATTCATCGGAGGCATGTTTCAGATTGCCTTTTTGTATTCTTATCACTTGGCCTTGCCTCAAGGGAAGCCATAGCCCATACGCATTGCTTCCGAACACTTGTCATACTGAACCTTTCCCGAGGAACCATTGCTGTGTGTTAGGCACGTCGTCATTTATTCCCGATTCGCAACGTTCTGTCAGTTATTTTTGAGTTTTGGACCTGGGAAGATGCAGTTTCATGCTAACCTGTATTCTGGATTGTTGTGTTTGAAGCATATGTTGGCTCTTTCTTTGTTGTAAGTGGTTCGGTCAGTCAGTCTGTCTGTCATTTGATATTTAATTCCATATAAATCATAAAGTAACCTTTGCTGATGAGATCTGGATTGTTCGAAACACGTGTCCAGAGGAATACGTTTAAAAATTCCTGTTTTGACTACGCGCACATTTTAAATTTTGGCAAGACAGTTTTGTATTACTGTTGGGGTAGGGGTTTTGTACATCAGAACCACCGTGAATTTGTTATTACTGTTTCCCCTATGGCTCTGTGGCTTTGATTAACCGAAGTCTTGTCTATTCTAAATTAATTTTCTGTCTAGCGTCCATTCATGACGGCTACTTCGAAGCAAGACCTGGGGTTCGCGAAGGGGTGACTCACACGGAGTGTTGGCTCTTTCCTCTTGTAAATATCATATTTATCTGAGGCATGTTTCAAAATGCTTGTTTGTATTTTTTTTAGATTTTCAATGAGGTCTTTTGAGGTTTTTTGTATCCACATCTGATCCACTCCACTAATATGCGACATTGCAATATGACTGCAAACCATCTTTAATGTTTGTGAGAATTAACGTAAGAACCTTGATGTTAACTGGTATTAAACCAGAAATCTTAACCGTCAGTAACTAAATCACCATGAATTTATAGCTAGACCACCGGGAACTAAAGAAATACAACATCAAATGTCTGCTACAAGACGACCCTACAATCATAATCGTCAACACCTACTCGATTACACGATCTCTACTGTCCATACCTAAGGACCATGTTATATCAACAGTCGACATCTAAAGCATCCTACGTCTAAACCGCCATGCAGGAACTAAAGTAGTACATTCTCAACCGTCGGCATCTAAAGACCCCTACAAAAGAAGCCGTCAACACCAATTTGATCAGATGATATCGACCGTCAACAACTAAACGACCCCGAAATCTCAACCATAAGCACCTATAGGACCCTCCAGTCTTAATGTAAGCACTGATAGGACCCCGCAACCACAGCTGCCAGTACAGATAAGGCTCATAACCTCTGATGCAATAAGATACCGGCCGTCAGCAAAATAAGGACCCTGCAAACTCAACCGGGGTACCGCAAGTAGCCCCAAACCTTTAATGTCAACCGACAACAACTAAACGACTCGGAAGTCTTAACCGTCATCAATATAGTACATATCAACACTTCTAGGACCCTGCGATATCGAGAGTATGTTTAGAGATAGTACGTCATCTACTAGAACGCTTGGTGTGACAGGTAATCTACCAATATATTAACAACATGGGAGGACTTCTTCAAACCTTGGGCAATAATGAGTCGTAAAAAGGTCTAAAACACCTGCAAAAATCTAGAACGAAGCATTCAACGTCAAATACGTTAAGTATTGCAACGAGACATTAGGAAGCAACTTGACAGCGAACCAATATAAACATAACAAAAAGAGAAGTGTTAAAGTGATTCAGGACATTGTAGTCAATATAACCAAGGTATACGTGTAGCGAGTGTCCTCAAGCGAACTAGTAGAATGTTGTTTTATAGAACACCGGTGATTAGGATTCATTTCTATACGAATAGCAACAACGCCACGCTTTATGTATTGGATTTCAAGAATTTCCCTTTTAATTTCCTTTATTCAAAGTGGGATATATGAGTGTGTCCCACGTTTTCCTTTTGTTTGCTCATGTTCATGGACTGACGGCTTTAGAATATCGTCTTGAATTTTCGTATTTACTACTTTATTCACCATATATTGTAATAAAATTATCAACCTAAAACATACTTAGTGCTCTTTATAAAATGCTTCGTAGTTCAGTTAAAAGGCAATAGGTTAAGTGCATGTTCCATACGACAGTTTGTCTTGTTCCATTACGCTCAGAGTTTGCGAAGGATTACATATTGTTTATTTCTAAAACTGTCTGGTTTTTTATTCCGCGTTGGACAATTGATAAAATCTATATCATCGTTCGTGACATTTAATATTTTGAATGGACCAGAATCTATTTGCGTTTATAGATAAGGTCTCCGTTGAGATGGTTGTGAAGAAACGGGTTTTCCTACGTAACGATTACGGAATTATGGATATCTCTAGCAAATGACAACCTCGGGAAACACAATGTGACATCAACACAAACAATCTTATCGTTCAGACTGTACCAAACCATAAGTCAATGTGTCAGAACAGCTGACAATAAAAATAAATTGTTATGTAATCTGTCTACTTGGAGTCGTTTTACATGTTCAAATGAACGGTTTGCTCCTCTCCGGCGTTTTTAAGAGATTATTCTTTTAGCAAGCCCACAAATCACATTCAAGAACACTTAGTCGACGTTAAAATAATCAAGCGTTCAGTCGTTTAACCATCGTTCTGTCTTGAACATTATCATGCCACGACTAAACACTCGTATCTCTGTCTGACCTAATGCTTTATCATTCATATATTGTTGGAAGTCCTCCACGGGTAAAGAAACTGTTCATACTCGTAAAGGTCAAATGTTGCAACTGTGTATGCTCTGACCGTTATCTCAACTACTCGTAAAGGTCAAATGTTGCAATGGTGTATGCTCTGACCGTTATCTCAACTACTCGTAAAGGTCAAATATTGCAATGGTGTATGCTCTGACCGTTATCTCAACTTCTCGTAAAGGTCAAATGTTGCAATTGTGTATGCTCTGACCGTAACTTATTTGTCTCAATGTCGGTAGCGTGCAAACGAAAATGATACTCAGATCTTTCAAGACGTTTCGGACTTAAGCCATGACGAGCTTTATTTAGATTTTCTTTGTTTAAATATCTCTTAAGGTCAATGCGAAAGATATGTGTTATTTCTTTTAATAGGTGTCTGTTTATATAAAGTAGTAAATTAGAAAACCCGAGACGATATTCTAAAGCCGTAAGTTCATGGACATTAGCAAACAAAAGGAAAACGTTGGACGCACACAGAAAAATTAACCAAAAATATATTTATTAACTAAAAATGGAATCATCACGAACTTCTTATAAAAAAAACTAAAAGTGAAACCAGGTGATCGCGATATTGTAAGCGTTTCCTGCTTCACATGTGTCACCGGCCGCGATGCTTCCGTGTCATGCCGGTGCATGGCAACCTTTTTCCGCTGTTTAAAAAGGAAGCATGTGTCACCATAAGAATAAGTCACAGTTATGGAGCAAATGAGAAAAACCATTAACGGGAGGGGAATAGAAGTATCAACATTATCGTTAAAACAGAGCGGTAAATATAGGGCGACGAGGAGTAAACTCCCCCTTTTCTTTTGCGTGACTGCATTCTACTTGTTTTATCAATTAATACATATATCAATTATAATATATATAATCAAAGACAAACAGACGGACGGACTGACCGACTCTGGATACATAGACTGGCTGATTGACTTACTAACAATTAATAAAGGGGGTGGGGGTTGGGTTGCCAAAATGTATATCAGTCAAGCATACACATTTTGAATACAGGGAAGTATGAAGCCAAAATAATGATTGGTAGAATCTCAACCTATGACGTAAAGAAATTCAACCCCCCCTATATCATGTTGGTGGCCATAAAACTTCCTGAAAGCAGACCGAAGTCTGGGTAATGTATAACCCTGCCTCAAAAGCTTAGATGTCAACAGCAGTCCTCTAGTGACAAAGTTTTGGTAGTGAGCACACGCTCTTGAATAACGAATTAGATGTGACTATTTCAATATACAATGGTAAAACATGTTTAGAATAAGTGTTGCATGTGTTGCAATATTAGTGAAATATTCTGTTAGTGACGCTCGTCTTATTGTACTATAGATAAAGTTATCGTTTACCGACTAGGACAGGGAACATCACGATGGGTGACCCATGTATAGCAGCAGGAAACGTTCACTTCTTCGCGAACACCTAGTTTCGCTTCTAGTTTTAAAATAAGCTCGTGATGTTTCCTTTTAAGTGTATATGTTTTATTGGTTTGTTTTGTGTATCCTCTGTTTTCCTATTATTTGACCATGGTCTTGTGTCTTCTGAATATCTTGGTTGTTTGTAGTAACTACTTCACATTGTTATAGGCTTAATTGTCCACATTTGCGAAATGCAAAAAACTATTAACATGTTGTCGGTATGAATTTATTTGTTTGAAAGCTAAACGCATTATTTAAAATTGAAATAAATATGATATAGGCTAATGCATCTCGAAGATTGCAAGGTAAAAGTGTCCCGCTTTTAGATTAAAATCATTATAAAAACAAACTATTGGAGACAAAGGAATCATGACTATTGGTTATATACGAGGTTCATAAGTAATCGGCACAAACTTCTCTTTGTTGTCAGCACATTGGGCGTCATGCGCACTTAGTTGTTCTCATCACGCTAACATAAATAATTCGACGAAACAAAGAAAAATCACCATAGCAGCGTGAGCTATATAAATCTCATTTTGGATTGCGAAAAGTGTGAATAAATTTGCACAGAAGTAACGCTTAATAGGTACACACGAACACAAGCACCGATTTAGAACAGAAATTTAACCTTAGTAGGGTGTTATAATGGTGCCAAACGCAGGCGTGACCTAGATTTATGGGGAAAACAATATCGATATGAGAAATAAATGAACCTTTATAACAAGTGTATATGTAATTGAATGGTTCACCATAGAAACTAATTATTATCAAACTGAAATATGTATAGACATTAAAAATTCCAACTGAAAACAAATCGTGTAAAATTTGTAAATGTTTTATCCATCACTTTTTAAAATGTCATTCTGGAACTTTTTTATATAAAAAGATTTTTAATTGTTCCGTTTAATGTATATAAACATTTCATCAAGTTAAAATCTACAAAATCATTATGAGCTTACTTAATGATTAAAACGAAAGAAAAAGAAAAGAAAGTAGGTTCTCCCAGAGATCAATACGAATTTTTCGCACGTTGTCCTTCCTCTGAAAGACGACACAAAGACCATGCACCATTTTCTGATTTATTGTCTTTGAACTGGAATCACTCTCGTGAAAATAGTTATAATCAAGATAAAATTAAAATGCTATGAGGAGGTGCCATACTAAAGCAGTACATTTACCACAATTGACAATATTATAAACACACAATCTTCAAACAGGGGCTCCCTTCCAGTTTCTCTGTTAAGCACCGATATTAGGAGTCTTTGTTTTGGGGAATAATTTACACAGTCAGATTTAAAGAAAATAAAAACAAAAACAAAAATCACACGAACACTATTACGTGTCGTTCGGACGAATTGTCTTTTCACGAAAACGAAAGAGTATATAAATATAGTGTTCCTTCTCGGGCTCCGTAATTACTTGCATATGTTTAACACTATTTAAAACCGTGTTCAGTTTCTACACGTTTGAAGAAACTCAAATATCTGTTTGCTTTTAGTATTTATCAAAAGATATGTTTAATTTGAGAATTTAGTGGACTGATAATTTCGCCAAAAGACAAATATTAATGACTCCGAGACAGCAATGAGTCATACTTTAATCTCGACACTTTATACCCGCGTTATATTGTTGTGTGGCGTTGTAATCAAGACGACGTAATAGTCTCTTAGTTGTAACTAAATTCTTGATGTAACATCAATAGGACGTTAAGTGGTCCTGGATATATAGGGTTTAAAAGTCTCATAGTTGTAACTATATTCTTGACATTACACAAAAAGGATTGATACGCTCTCAGTTGTAACTGTATTCTTAACATTACACCAAAAGGAATTGATAGTCTCCCATGCAGTTGTAACTGTATTCTTGACATTACACCAACAGAACTTGATACTCTCTCAGTTGTAACTGTATTCTTGACACTAAGCCAACAGAACTTGATACTCTCTCAGTTGTAACTGTATAATTGACATTACACCAAAAGGACTTGACAGTCTCATAGTTGTAACTATATTCTTAGCAATACACCACAAAGATTTGACAATCTCATAGTTGTAACAGTATTCTCAACATTACACCAAAATGACTTTATAGTCTCTACGGGGCCATTGCTGTTTGTGAGACACGCCGTCATTTATTCCTGATTCAAAACGTTCTGCTAATTATTTTTGAGTTTCGGACCTAAGAAGATACAGTTTCATACTTACCTGTATTCTAAATTGTTATGTTTAAAGTCAGCCAGCCAGCCAGCCAGCCAGTCTTTTGATACAGTATATATATTATAACGTCACCTTTGCTGGGTTGTTCGAAATACGTATGCAGAGGAATACGTTTACAAAATTCTGTTTTGACTACGCGCACATTTTAAATTTTGGCAAGACAATTTTGTGTTTTTATTGGGTATGGTTTTTTACATCATAACCATCGTGGATTTTTTGTCACCGTTTCCCCCTTTGGCTCTGTAGCTTTGATTTACTGAAGTCTTGTCTATTCTAAATTAATTCTTCTCTTGCGTCCATTAATGATAGCAGCTTCGAGCAAGAATTGGGGTTCGGGACGGGGTAACTCACACAAAGTTTTGGCTCCTTCTCCTTATAGATATCGTATTTATCGGAGGCATGATTCAGATTGCATTTTTGTATTAGTTTTTACTGAATTTTTGACATTACACCAACAGAATTTGACAGTCTCATAGTCGTAACTGTTTTCTTGACATGACACCAAAAGGACATAGCGGTATCATAGTTGTAAATGTATTCTTGATATTACACCAAAAGAACTTGACGGTCTCATAGTTGTAACAGTATTCTTGACATTACACCAAAAGGACTTTACTGTCTCGAAATTGTAACTATTCTTGACATTACACTACACGGACTCTCAGTTGTGAATGTATTCTTTATTTGACATCAATATGCCGTTACGTCATTAAATAGGGTTTAACAGTCTCACAGTTGTATAACTGTAGTGTTTACGTAACGTCAATTATTATAATTAATAAAAACATTAATTTATACATTCAAGTCGGTCAGTCTTTGGGATATATTAAAACAGCATGACGTCATCTCTTCTGAGGAAGGCTGGGTTCTCAGGAACTGCTGAATATTCCAAGTTTGACTAAGCCCACAACTAAAATCTGAACTTGGCAATTTCTTTTATTTAATTTTATGGCGGTATAAGCTGTCATCGACATGTTGATATATTTAGAAAATGTATGCCTATTTGTTGTTATAATTATTGCGTTATGTTGACAAGTGGCAATGAATATGGCGATATATTAACATAAATGTTGTCGACATAACGCAAAAGTCTATTTCAATATGTCAACATGATAAAAAAATTAGCACAGCACGTCAACGTCTGTCTTTTCGACATTTCGAGATAAACTATATCAACATGTCGGTGACAGCTTTATGCCACCATACAATTTTAATGGAACTTTTCCGATTTCAAATTGTTTATATGGCTGATTCGTAGCACATAATTTGGTTAACGTCTCTTTTTAGGTATATTTATTGGCTGACCGTTTCGGTTTGTAATTTAAAGTTTATAAGAATAGGACACTAGGGTTTCGCACAGAAGTTTATTTGCAATTCAAAATTAAATTCGTTTTAGATGGAAAACCTAAATATGCTGGCTGAAGTTTGCATATTTCTGATGGTATAGCGGAGCGGGGCGCAGCACTGGCGGTGAAAAGTTAATAAAAGAGAACAAAAACAGGACGTGTGGAATCAAAAACTTTAAATGGCATAATGAAAAGTTTGTTTGTTTGTTTGTTTGTTTGTTTAATTAGGGCTGAACGTCACTTCCAGAATATTTCACCGATATTGTGACAAAAGACCAAAGGAGAAAAACCAAAAGATAGGACAGGAAGA
>JAUMGZ010179159.1:0-14180 GCA_032359645.1 Pododesmus macrochisma | reverse complement strand
TAAGAGGAAGGAACCAAAACTCTGTGTGAATTACCCCGTCGCGAACCCCAGATCTTGCTCGAAGCTGCTATCATTAATGGACGCAAGAGAAGAACTAATTTTGCATTGACAAGACTTCAGTAAATCAAAGTTACAGAGCCAATGAGGCAACGGTCATCCCTTTGGAAAGGCGGTGCAAACTTGTTCAAATGAGGGGCCTTGCCCCCCAGGGGCGCCATTTTGGGGTCCAAAAGGTTGGGAAATTTGATAAAATTTCCAAAATCTTCTTCTAAAAAACTAGAAGGCCTAGAGCTTGATGCTTTGGTTTATCATAGTAACTTTAGGGCATGGATTACCAAGTTTGTTCAAGGCGTGACTCTCGGGTTAATAATTGCTACGCATTTTGAGGTAAAAGTTCAAAACTATATATATATATATAGCAAATATGATACATTTTCGACTTCTTTTCCAACACTACTTGACTAATTTTATCAAAACTTTGAAGAAGTGGTCCTTAGGGTAAGGGGGTTCAGATATATTCAAATGACGGGGCTCAGTACCAAGGGAGTGTCACTTGTGGGCCCAAATGGGGAAAGTTTGATAAATTTCAAAAAATCTTCTTATAAACTTAAGGGCCTAGTGCTTAATGCTTTGGATTAAAGTAACTTGAGGGCATGCAGAACCAACTTTTTCATATAGATGGACGTTAATGGGCCTCTTGTTCAGTTAATAAATGTATATTTGGTTAATTTTTTCTGTGCGCGTCCCACATTTTCCTTTTGTTTGCCCATGTCCCTGGACTTACGGCTTTAGAATATCGTCTTTGTTGTTCGTATTTTCTACTTTCTTTTATGTTAATATCGAATTCAACCGTATGTTAATCAATTAACATCATTTGATTCCAAAGCGAAATGCTACGTTCAGGATCTTTGACAGCTCATGGTCAGCATACCTGAGGCGGTGGCTATCATGACCAAAATTAAAGTAACGTCAATTAAGAATTGAATTATGCTTTAGTGCACTTAATGAGGTGATTCTTATAGTTGGTCCCCGTGCAAAATACGTCAATGCGAAGCAGTTGACTTGTATTTGTGTGGGTATCAACTGCACGTATAAGCATAGTTTATTGAAGCTTAATATAACACACATGAATATGACATGTTGCTTCTTTTTGCCAATAAGCATGTGAAAAAAACGCAAAGCACAAAAAGATGACGGTGAATGTTTCTCAAAACCTGGCAGAGTATTAACCCATGAATATGCAATGTACATGAAAAAAAATTAAAAAAAAAATATCAAGTAGTTTTCTCAACCGCTTATTAATAAAGAGTCACAATACATACAACTATTGAGGCAGAGTCTGTCATTACAAGATTGACAATCAATTTAGATCAATGATGTCTTTCTTATACCTGATACGAATTTTTCTCCTCTTGCGTCCATTAGTGACAGCAGTTTCGAGCAAGATCTGGGGTTCGGGACGGGGTAATTCACACAGAGTTTTTGGCTCCTTCCTATTATATATATCATATTTATCGGAGGCATGACTCAGGTTGCATTTTTGTATGTTAGACGTTCTGGCTTTTTGGCAAACCGGTTCCCATCTTAGCACCAGCAAACATTAATTTTTCCATCGTTCTTGGACTTCTTCAAGTTCTGTAAGAGACCGTAGTTTTGTTTCCTGAGGTCCTCGATAACATACACGTTCTCCAGTTATTTTACGCTTGAGAAAAACAGAATTGCGCTTTTCATAAGTCAAAACCTGGCAATTACTTGCATGAAACCATCGTCGCGTGGTTTTCCAAGGGGATGCGATCGCGCAATATCACCAACGGAGATGGCTGTTTCACCCAGGCTATCATTAACTAATTTTACAATTGCGTCGTCAGTGTTTTCACCAACTTGAAATTGTTTGCTAAAGAATCACAGACTGTTACGTCGGCCATATTGCTGAAGCTCATCAAATTGATGGGAAAACGACAAACTATTCAGTGTTAATAAACTTTTCCTTTGTAAACTACCGTACGTTACAGGTTCAAACTTTAATGGGGGTAGTAACAATAATTGTCGAAAACTAAAACATTATTGTCTGTAGTTTCAATATGATTTATATATATATATATATACAAAAATGCAACCTGAATCATATAATTACCTCATTTTATTCACTGCATTTGATATTGTAGAAATCATACTGCAATTCATTTACCTTTATTTATTTATTCATTAATTAATTATCTATATTCACAGGTATAAATGGAGTTTGCAACTACGAGTGTCCCTAATCCCGAAAAACAAGAGAGGGATTTAAGAACAGCTCTTTCTCTGTTGGTTTACAGTCTGTTCATATTGATATCTAATGTGTGTGCATTGGTTGCCTTATGGCGTTGTAAGAAGATGTCGAGACAGCTAAGAATATTGTCTATAAACTTATTGTGCTCTGACATCTCGCTTGGTCTGTCATTTGCGTACAATGTCTTTATGAGATTAATTGACAGAATGACATGTACTGCAGATATCTTTAAGTACATGTGGTCAGCCGTAAGTGTGAATGTAGCTCTATTAAGCGTGGTCGCCTTTGGAATAGATAGATTACTTTCAATACATTTTGCAATGAAATATATATTGTATGCCAACGACATGATAATGGTAACGTCTTGTGTCCTTATATGGCTGTTTGTAATTCTTGTGGTGACTTGGACCACAGTTCGCCATTACGAATGCTTGGGAGAAGAGTATCAATTGGGTGATGGCATCATGTGCGTCATCGGATTTCTATGTTGTATCATCATGGTTGCTACGTACGTTGGTATATTCATTAAAGTAGCAAAAGTCCAGAGAAAAGAAAGCAAACTGATGTGGAAGTCACCAATACTACTGCGACTGAGGTCAACTGCCAAAGTATTTACTATAGTCCTGACTTTCTTGCTTCTGTATGTACCCTTCTTAATGTATATTACATACATCTATTTTAACCCGGAGGCTGCAAGCTACACAGTACAAGTCCAAAGAGTATTGTCGGCCATGTTGACCGTCCATAGCTGTGTCAATCCGTTCCTATATACATGGCGCTTCTCGGAATGCAGACAAGAGATGCTGAAAATAATTTGTTTCTGGAACAAGAAAAAACGGTCAGCGTTAGAGAACGAATCTAAGCTCTATGTAGCATCATATCTTGATGGAATGTTACCCTCTACGTCCATATCATCTTCTCGTGATTACTGAGCGTTATATTGACCACCTGGTGAATGCCGACATTCGTTTTTCACCGTGTGATGCTTGGTTACCGTCCAATCGACAAACCTCGGGTGAATCGTTTTCTCTTCAAAGACGAAAGAGCATGTACATTTATACGGAAACGGCCAAAGTTATGATGAGTGGATTGCCGTCTTCAGTTTCTTTGTGCGTCTCGTCTTGAGACTTTATTTTATGGTTGTTTTATCGAATTAGTGAACTAAAGATGAGATCATAAGTCTTTGTGGCTATTGTTGATTCGCCAATATATATTGTTATGTTGATTATTTGTCTTTGTTTTCTTTTCAGTGTTGTTCATATTAATTTAACAATAAGTTATCAAAGGCCAAACATTGTTAGTGAAGAATGAATTTTAAATTAGCGCATATTAGTGATATTTTGTTTATCGGTGGCCTGTTTCAGGTTGCAATTTGGCATTTTCATATTAGCGGTATCCCATCCCATATCTGTCATATCTACCCCATAAATAATGAGACTCCCTATTTTAAGACTTTTGGCCATTCACGCGTCTTCACTACATTAAAACTATTATTTTCCCTACTATTTCTTATTCAACATTAAATCTCCCATATGGAACCTAAAAATCTCCCCCATTTGAGGTTTTCAAGTTAGGCAGGTATGCCATCTACCAAACTTCCTTGAACCTAGTGGATTTCCAATAGACTGGAACATGTACATATGTGTAGTCCCTATTTTCAAATAAGGTGACAAGAGTGCAGCAGCAATATACAGGCCCATATCACTTGATCATCACAATATACTCAATAGTAAGGAAACACAGCATACACTCTAACTTGATGAACCATTTAAAACAGCAGAACAGACGGTTTCATGCGAGACAGCTTATCGCCACAATTGATGTTACCGTTTACATATTTGAAGTAATACTATGCCGCCAAGAGTTAAGCACGCAAATTTTCAAGTCTCCATCTTATGTAATGAAAAAGCAGTCATGGAATACAATTTTGTAAAATAGAACAATATAAGATGGCTGCCATTGACCCATTTAAAATTCTTTCTGTGTCAAAGTTTTTTGTATTCCAATTTCCTAGTCTTATGATGAATTTCTGTAAGATATGGGATTGCTCATTGTGACAACAATGCTTACAGAATGATTATATTCGATGTAAATGAATTGACCTTAACGTCCAAATACATAAATAACTTTCCTTGATTATTGTTGGGCGGTTGATTGTTGAGATGATTGACAGAGCTATGAATTTTATTTATTAAATTTTAAAATACATGTCTATACTTAAGACTTCTTGTCTCATATGGGAAGTGGGAAGGTCGATGCCTCATTAACTGGCTGCAACACAACGCCTGGTTTCGTGTTTGGTGACCTTCCGAAATCGGTCCGCGTGGAAATCAAGTCTTGGATTGTTGTGACATCAATTTATTTTGTTTCATTCTGGTGCTGAATTGTTTGATGCGGCTATTGATGGTTTGTCAATGTCTCTCGTTCAGTTGATTCCATTCATCCTGTTTGTTTCATGGGTAACATCACTCCTAGTGTTAGCATATTACATTAGTTGAAACAATAAAATAATCCCAAATGCAAGTAATGGACCTATATTATATGTTAAGTAACGTTGTCATTGAACTTTGAACCGTTCATCCAAAATCATCAAGAGTATCTCGTGAATCATTTTTAACCTTTTTCTATCCAGTTTAGAAAATGAGACAACATTTAAAAAAAAAAAATAGGATCAACATATAAGCTATTGACAAACAAACATAGCTGCATCAAAAATGCATATGATTGGCTAACATGTTTTTTTATTAGTAGTGACCTTGACCTTTGATAATTAATAGGGATCCTCATTACATATAAGTATCGAAAAAACTTAATAGGAATACAACAGAAATCTTTGAAAACAGCTCTCATCCTTACTGCAAGCTATTACTTAAAGTCAAAAATATTAAACCAAGTACTTTTTTGCGCAGCCTGTAATACATATTCTGTTTTTGATACCATTGCCATTGCTAAAATATAATTCAATTTCTTTGTGCGTTTAATCTAAATTATATTGTACAGTGTTAATAAACAATAATTTCTGTTTATTAAAAATAAAATAGAAACAACAGTTGCGCCATTTTTCACTCTAATACCTGTTTCTGTGTAAACAACCGTACATTACAAGTTGAAACTTTAATAGTTCAGTAACAATTCTCTTCAGATCTAAGAATTTCTTTTATTAAAAACATACATTTTATTAACTGCATTCAATATTTTTGAAATCATACTGTTATTTATTTACCTATATTTATTTATTCATGTATTACCTATATTCACAGGTAATCATGGAGTTTGCAAATAGGAGTGTCACTTATCCCGAAAGACAAGTGAGGGACTTAAGAACAACCCTTTCTCTGTTGGTTTACAGTCTGTTCATATTGATATCTAATGGGTGTGCATTAGTAGCCTTATGGCGTTGTAAGAAGATGTCGAGACAGCTAAGAATATTGTCTATAAACTTATTGTGCTCTGACATCTCGCTTGGTCTGTCATTTGCGTACAATGTCTTTATGAGATTAATTGACAGAATGACATGTACTGCAGATATCTTTAAGTACATGTGGTCAGCCGTAAGTGTGAATGTAGCTCTATTAAGCGTGGTCGCCTTTGGAATAGATAGATTACTTTCAATGTATTTTGCAATGAAATATATCTTATATGCCAGAACAAAGGTAATGGTAACGTCTTGTGTCCTTATATGGCTGTTTGTTATTCTTGTGGTGACTTGGACCACAGTCCGCCATTACGAATGCTTGGAAGAAGCGTACCAATTAGGTGATGGCATCATGTGCTTCATCGGATTTCTGTGTTGTATCATCATGGTCGTTACGTACGTTGGTATATTCATCAAAGTCGCCAAAGTCCAGAGAAAAGAAAGCAAACTGATGTGGAAGTCACCAATACTACTGCGACTGAGTTCAACTGTCAAAGTATTTACTTTAGTCCTAACTTTCTTGCTTCTGTATGTACCCTTCTTAATGTATATGACATACATCTATTTTAACCCGGAGGCTGCAAGCTATACAGTACAAGTCCAAAGAGTATTGTCGGCCATGTTGACCGTCCATAGCTGTGTCAATCCGTTCCTATATGCATGGCGCTTCTCGGAATGCAGACAAAAGATGCTGAAAATAATTTGTTTCTGGAACAGGAACAAACGGTCAGCGTTAGAGAACGAATCAAAGCTCTTTGTAGCATCATATCTTGATGGAATGTTACCCTCTACGTCCACATCATCTTCTCGTGATTACTGAGTGTTACATTGACCACCTGGTGAATGCCGACATTCGTTTTTCACCGTGTGATGCTTGGTTACTGTCCAATCGACAAAACTTCGGGTGAATCTGTAACCCGTCTTATATGGAAACGACCGAGGTTGAGATGAGTGACTGCCGTCCTCAGTTTATTGGAACGTATAAATATCTAGTCTTAAGACTTATTATGGTTGTTTAATCGAATTTTTGTATTGAAGTTGTGATTATGTCCTTATGGCTGTTGTTGTTTTTCTCAATATATATATTTTTCTGTGGATAATTTGTCTTTGTTTTCTTTTCAGTGTAATTCATTCGAATTTTACAATAACATTTTGATATTCGTATCGTGGGTGCATTTTGAAGTTTTGTCCTGTTTTTCGTGTTGTTAAGCTACAAAATGTATGAGTTGGCGAAAGCAAGACTTTGTTTCGCTTAAGTTATCTCCCATTGTCTCATGAATATTTATGAGGTCTAGTTTCACTTCAAGAAAGGTCCTTGGTGCGATAAATTCGTTATATGGTTTGCCACTGACCCGTTATGGTTCTGTAGGGGGTCATTAGCTAACCATGTTACTAATAATGATAATAAATATAGCAACTACATACACCATTATTTTGGTTTTCGGCAATTATCGTAACTGCATGCCCCATTAAAGTTTGAACATGCAACAGGTATAAGTGAACAATGGCGCAACTGTTTCTTTCTATTTTGATTATCAATTAACAGAAATCATATATGTTCATCAACACCGAATAATTTTATTTATTGTAAACGCACAAAGAAATTGAATCATTTTTGAGCAACGACAATAGTAACAAAAACAGAATTCGTATTACGGCCTGCGCAAAATTATACTTGATTTACCAGTTTTGACTTGAAAAAAAATAGTTAAACGAAAAGCCAAGACGATATTCTAAGGCCATAAGACAATGGACATTGGCAATCAATAAGAAAACGTTGGCCGCACACAGAAAAATGAACCAAGTTATGGCTTGCACTAAGGATAAGAACTATTTTCAAAGATTCCTGTTGTGTTCCAACTTAGTATTGTAACGCCAATGGTGTAATGAGGATCCCATAATATTGTCAAAGTTCAAGGTCACTATAAATAAAATAGTGTTAGCCAACGAAATGCATTCCTGATAACGATTTTTTAAAATGGTGTTTCATTTTTCTAAACTTGATAGAAGGGTTAACAAAGATTCACGAAATAATCTTGTTGATTTTGGGTCAAAGATTCAAAGTTCAAGGTCAATGTTACTAAAATACAATTTCGGCCCACAACTTGCATTTTGGATTATTCTATTTTATCAACTAATGTAATGTGCTTACACTAGGAGTGATGTTACCCATGAAACAATGATGAGTGGAATCAACTGAACGAGAGACATTGACAAACCAACAATAGCCGCATCAAACAATTTTCAGCACCAGGATGAAAGATTATAAGTTGACGTCACAACAATCCCCAAGACTAGTTATCCATGAGGACCAACTTAGGACGGTCACCCAACACGAAACCAGGCGATTTTGTTTAACTGGTTAATGAGGCCTGAACCTTTCCACTTCCCGCATGAGACAATAAGTCTTAAGTATGGACATGCATTTAAAAATTTAATAAATAAACGTCATAGCTCTGTCAATCATCTCAACAACCAACTGCCCAAGAAGAGACCTAGCATTGGCACTTTCCTCTTGTAAATATTATATTTATTGGAGGAATGTTTCAGATTGCATATTTGTATTACAATATTTGCTTTACGTATTTTGGTATGCAACCTTCCACAATAATGTCAAGATTTACATGTTAACTACAAATTAGTTATAAAGTACTGTACATTTTGGCACAACTGAGCCATATACTATGTGGCAAGCACACAATATGCCAATTTGATTTAAACCAGTTGCGACATACCATAACGGGAGCAAGTTACGGGAGCAATTTAGATCTGGTTTTTATCAGATTGACAATATGCCTGTATTAAGCTCCTGATGAATATTTTTATTCAAGAAAAAACTAAATAAATGTACAATTATTTTCCTAGTGTCGAATCACTTTTTTCCAGTTTCAAATATTTCTTGATTCTAGCTTAAAGGACACGTTAGACACACATTGGTGACATTCAGTTTATCAAAGTGAAACTATAACAGTTTTACAGGGTTTTTTTAAGAATTTGCGTACGTAGTGTCTAAATTCAAGAAAAATCATTATTCGGAACTGGCAATTTTCAGCTATTCAGAACTAGGACAATGACTGTTCCTAAGTCAAGATTCGATATACACGCAAACCAGTGAATCCACAACAAATATCTAGACAGTATAGCTTGAGCTCTTGTTTCCTGTTTATTACAACAAATACAAATATTGTGTAGTTTTTCTTTTAATACAAGACTTGACATATTGCCAATGACAGTCGTGTCCCCACTAGCTACAAGTAACATACGGCAATCATACTTCGAGAGAAAAAACATTTCTGTGTCTGCACAAAGTTACAATAAGTAGAAACTTTTTCTTAGTTATGATTGTTTCGGTTATAAATTTGAATAATTAGTGACATCACTTTCCACATGAAATATTCATGTAAGTTTTTATGGGCATCATGTATTACTCCACTTACATGAAAATAAAAATTATTTAACCTGTCTGATACACCAATCACAGCCATTTGATGATAAAAATATGGGTCTAAATAAGGTAAATCTAACATAAGTTGAACAGTAAACTAAACCATCTTTGACCATCAAATGTCAAGATGTATAAATTAATCAATCAAATGTGAAGATGTGCAGTACTGATCCAATCAAATGTTAAGCTGTACAAAAGATTGGCCAATCCCATTTCAAACTGTGCAGTAAGTTAACCAATCAAATCCCAAGCTGTATAGAAAAGTAACCAATCAAATGTCAAGCAAAATAGTGAATTGCTTTATATAGTTTGCTCAATACACTACCAAGTACAATAACAATGAATTATAGTCAATTAAATTTAATGATCTGATTATTTTGATGATTTTAAAATAAATATATATATATATATATATATTATATAAAGCAATGGTAGGACATGTAACTGCCAATTACTATCATACACAACCATACATATATCACAAAACACACACTTCATTCATACTGCTGTAGGGTTACTGTTCCACAAATAAGAAACATCTGATGCAATCACAAAATCATAAATGATTTCAGGAAGCAATTCCAGTTCATTTTTAAACTGTGTCTGCATTACAGTATATTTCAAGAAGGTAATAACATGGAATCACAATAAACATTGTCAACTGAACATATAAAAATCGTACCTGATTTCAGTAACTTCAGTTCACTTTTAAACACCTATTGTATCTGCAGTACAGTATATTTCAAAAAGGTCATAACATGGATTCAAAATAAATATTGTCAACTGAACATTTAAAACTACATCAGATTATTATTAACACTTTAACATGTAACGACAACACAGTATGTTATTCCATCAGACAGATTTATATAACAGTGGATACATAAACATTTAACAAACATAGCATGCCTTTCCATCAATCAGTCTTATATAACAGTGCATTATGTTATTACAATATTTTGTTAGGGTAAATTTATAAATATATATATTCCCAAAAGTAATATATTTGAATACAATATATGACTATCTATTAACCTGAAATAAGTTTGTGCATACTTTATCAGATGTTGAGCCTTCACATATTATTACCAGTATAATTTATAAAAGTATATACACCATTACAATTTTTAGAATGTCTACTTCATTTTTCATTTTAAAGTTTTTATTGCCTCCTACAACTGAGAGGTACTGTGGTTGAAGGCCTTGTCTTATGTGTACCTCGGAATAATAATAATACATCACAATACTCCATTATCAGTCATTATTCATAAATAATTATAACACTTCATATTCTATAAAATAATAATTTTTTGGACTGCCTTTTACTTAAATGTCTACTTTTTACTCATGAATCTAAAACTACTGTAAACTTGAAACTATAGATCTAGGAATAATATGAAAATTCTGCGTTTTAATACATGCTGTACATGTTGGGTTTTTAATTCCTTTCAAGCACTTTATTATCAAGTAACATATTTCCAGCTCATCATTGATAGCACTATGCATATAAAAAATATGACTCCTTTTTATGTCACTAGAGCTCCAGTTACATATTTCCGGTTCCTTATTAGTAGCACTACATGTATGCATATAAAAGTATGCCTCCTTTATCATAATACACTCACAACAATGACTTGTGACAAGAGCACAATAACTACATTTTTATATGACAGAAAAACTCTCTTGCAGTATATCAGCGATTTCGAAAAGATCTCATTGTACGTTCATACAATATAATGTAAAACTTGTGAATACATCTCACATGTAAATCTAGAGTCACACTTTTGATTACAAACATATATTATCAAGGTCACATTTCATTCACACTTAATACATAATCAAATTCACATTTGTCTAACATCATATAGATGTGAACTACTGAAATAGAAACCAACAAAAATAGCTTTTTCCTATTTTGCTTTACATGGAATAAAATGATGGTAAAAGTGTTTGATTTTAAAATACTCTCATGTAGCTCAAACTAAAGAAACAATATATCTGTCAAAGGAATGTGACAGTGTTAATACATGTGTAATATGAAAATATCTGTTCTACCTTTTATAAAGCATAACATTGTTACTTAAATCGCACCTGTCTTCCTCTTCATCTAAAAGTATGAGCTCAGACTTGGCATTGATTTACTTCCTCTGAATATAAACTGTTACCAATGAAGCAAATGTTTAAGGTTTTCATATGAAAGGTAAATGCCAGTGTTTTAACCACTGCCATAGGGAGTAAAACACAATTCTCTTCAATGCACCTAAATGACAATTTTCATATAATAAAACATATTCATCTTGTGGCAATATTTCCACTCTGTGTTTTGACAAAAATGGTCAAATATTGCATAACTGCAAAAGGAAATGATGTATAAATTGCTGAAGATCTTTTGATTGATTACAAAAAAAATTCAACAAATCTCAATCACTGGCCATTTCCTATCAATTTTTCTGTTACATTTCAATAAAATTTTAGTTATATTACCTTCCACATAAGGAAGTGTTTTTGATACAAAAAATTAGCATTATGAATATAGATTTTTCCTTTAAATTTATTTTACATACACTCAAAGAACAGGTGATGCAGAACTTCTCTGGAGACAAGGTCTAAATGATATGAATAACATTAGTGATGGTGAAAACAAAATCTCAATAGAACATCTAGTTAAAACATACATCCTATTAAACAGGGTCTGTCTAATTATGGGTAAAACATACATGTATTAACAAACTTTTGATGGCAAACTTATGCTCTGAATAAATGAATGAATCCAATGTCCACTTTCAAGCCATGTGTTATCGTATAGGTCAATTAGTTTATATGAAATCTAGAACATAAAACTTTGTTCAAAAGCTTGAAAATGCATTATACATTATACATTATAATTAAACCCACATAGTTCCTATTTAGAGGACAATAATGTCACTATGTCCAAGAAGATCTGAAAGACTTTATTCCAATTAACACAGAATGAGGACAAGTTTCAGCCACAGCAACCACCACTAGATGACTGTTGTTTTGTTTCCTCTTCATCATCAACCACTAATACACTTTTCCTGTTATTACCTCCCTTGCCGACTTTTTGGCTACTCCCACCTGATCTTTCAATCATAGCTAAAAAACAAGCAAAAAATGAATCACAAAATACACACATAAGTTTTAAATTGTTTCAATTTGGATCAAGATCATATAATTTTTTATTCTAACAGCTTATACACCTTATTATCAATTACTCAATAATGGAAAAAAATTGCTGCCCACTTAAAAAATTATTTAAAAAAAAAAAGAAAAAGATACAACTCATCCTGAAGTTTGATATTTCAACGCAATTTGACAAAGCAAAAAGAGCGTTGAATGATACATGCATGAAAAAAGATTGCGCTTTTGCCTATTACACCCACTTGTCGCACCTAGGCCGATTCTGTACACTTCGTTACTACATTTAACCTCAGCTGTATCAAGTGAGCAACCCTGTCTATAGACTGGTTACCTCCCCTGATATGCTTTGCAATGTGTATCACACAACTAGGAATCAGTTTACCCTTTCAAAATGTTTGCGCTTGCAAAAATCTGAATGATATTAGTAACGTAGCTTCTAATATGGTACATACACAGAAATGCTTAGAATTATTGTCTGATGATGTAAATATTGCATTAGTTTCTATAAACATAGTGAGAGAGTCTGTTTCCAGCAGAGAATTGTTAGATGTACGTGCATATCACTTTACCTAATACAGCGGAGGTATGATGTGAGGTATGGAATCGACCGAGGTTTGCCGACTGATTATACGCAAGTAAAAACCAAGGAAAGATAACTCTTCCCAATTTGGTAATGCTTTTGAGAACATAAGGAAGAAATAATAATGTAAACAAAGATTAATAGATTGGAAGAAGGTCACGAGAAAGTGTCTTAAGTGATATCAATAGATTATAATAGTATTGTATTGTGAATAATGTATAATCTATGCTGAAACATGACTATTAGCTGAGGATATATTTACAGCCAAACATTATGTATTGTTTAAAGAAAAAGTGCCTTTTCATTTTGAAACCAAATATTATTGATTCAACAAAGCTTAAAATCTTTGGTATACAAATATACATAATCTTTGATATGTATTAGAGATAAATAATCTTGAATTTAGTTCTTTAATCATCTTAAACTATTAGCTTTCTTGACTTCTTACTTTGCTTTTATCCCAGAGTATTTATAAGTCAACATAAGCATAACTTGTATGCCAAGTCTGGATTTAGAAAGAAACTTCGATGTTGAGAATTGTGCGCCAATGTATGTAGCGTTGTAATATTATGACATCATCTTTTGACGTGCATACCGTTTTGAGTCTTAAATACAAACTTGAATGTACAAGATGTGTTTTTTATTATTACAACACAACGCGAAGTACATACCCTTACATTTTGGTGCTGTGACCAAATGAAAATTCAATGTTATGACTTATTTTGAGCAGTGTAAATTCCTTACTTTTACTTAAATCCAAGAAGAGTTCTTCAATGCCTTTATTCAGTTTTGCTGATGTGTGGAAATGCGTTGCTCCAACTGATGCTGCATAGCTGAAACAAATATAATAACTATGTTTAGTCAATATATGTCTGGAAAAACTGAGAACTACAAAGATTTTAAATCAAGGAGTCTTGTGTATTACATCAATCAACTTATAAAAACAAGGCATAATTAGTCTTGTGCGAGATATGTAATTTAACTTACGATTCAGCATCTGCCACAGATACATGTCTGTCCTTTTCTAAATCTATCTTATTTCCTGCTATACACAAACAAATATCATTTCCTAACATCTTCTTCAGTTCTTTGACCCAGTTCTTCACCTACAAAGGAACATAACTCTTTTAATCATAAATCATTCAACATGTGTAACAAAATATTGAAACAAGAATAAATGTTTGTGCAACATTAGTCCTCGTAAAGGAGAATTCAACTTCAAAATATATGTTTCTTGGCCTTTGACCATCAGCAGCTGCAACCCCTAATTTCTTCAAGATGACCTCCATGTTGGCCATTTAAAAAGTTG
>JAUMGZ010179158.1:0-25598 GCA_032359645.1 Pododesmus macrochisma | reverse complement strand
GAGAATGCCTGGATTAGGAGAGAGGGACTGAGTAAAGAGAGAATGCCTGGATTAGGAGAGAGGGCCTGAGTAAAGAGAGACTGCCTGGATTAGGAGAGCGGGCCTGAGTAAAGAGAGACTGCCTGGATTAGGAGAGAGGGTCTGGGTAAAGAGAGAATGTCTGGATTAGGAGAGAGGGCCTGAGTAAAGAGAGACTGCCTGGATTAGGAGAGAGGGCCTGGGTAAAGAGAGAATGCCTGGATTAGGAGAGAGGGCCTGGGTAAAGAGAGAAAGCCTGGATTAGGATAGAGGGCCTGGGTAAGGAGAGAAGGCCTGGGTAAGGAGCATACGCCTTGGTAAGGAGCATACGCCTTGGTAAGGAGCAAGAGAGAATGCCTTCGCAAGGAGCGAAAGTCTGCAGGATAAGGAGAGAAGGAATGTGTAAGGATAGAAAGTCTGAGTATGAAGGGAATAACCAAGTAAGAATCGAATAACTAATATAAGGATAACGATAAGGAGAGAAGGCATCAATCGGGAGAAAAGTCCAGGGCAAGGACAAAAGACATGGATTAAGAGCAAACGCCTGGGTTAGGAAAAAATACAGAGATGGAGCATAAACATCCTTAAAGAGACAAGACACGCATAAGGAGATACATAATGGAGATGAAACAAAAACCATGGGTAAAGGTCGAATGAATTGGAAAGGAAAGAAGGCTTGCACAAGGAAAGAAGACTTAAATACTGAGAGAAGGCACGAATGAGAAGAGAAGATCTGGTAAGTAGCAAAGGCCTTGGTAAGGAGAGAAGGCCTGGTTAAAGAGTGAAGGCCTGGATTAGAAGAGAGGGACTGGGTAAGGAGAGAAGGCCTTGGTAAGGAGAGAAGGCCTGGGTAAGGAGCGAAGGCCTTGGTAAGGAGAGAAGGCCTGGGTAAGGAGCTAAGACCTGGATTAGGAGCGAAGGCCTTGGTAAGGAGCAAAGGCCTCGGTGAGTAGCGAAGGCCTGGGTAAGGAGCGAAGGCCTGCGTAAGTAGCGAGAAAAATGCCTGCATAAGGAGCGAAGGCCTGGGTTAGGAAAAATGCACAGGGGTAGAGCAAATATATCCTAAAAGAGAATAGGCATGCACAAGGAGAGACATAGTGGAGAAGAAACAAAGCCATGGGTAAAGATCGAAAGCATTGGAAAGGAAAGTCTGCTTGCAGAAGGATAGAAGACTTGGATAGTGAGAGAAGGCTAGAGTGAGAAGAGAAGATTAGGTAGGGAGAAAAGTCCTTGGTAAGAAGTGAAGGCCTTGTAAAGAGATAATCTTAAGGTCAGGGTAAGAAGAGAAGGTTTTGATAAGGATCGAATGGTTAGGTAAGAAGAGGAGGCAAATAGTAAGGCGAGATGATTTAAATAAGGAGAGAAGGCTTTGATAAGGAGTGAATGCGTTTTTGAGGAGAGGAGGCCTGTGTTAGGAGAAAAGGCGAGGGTAATGAGAATAGCAGATCTGGTAAGGACAGAACGCCTTGGAAAGAAGTGAAGGCCTTGGATAAGTAGAGAAGGCGCGGGTAAGGGGAGGAGACACGTATAAGATGCAACTGCTTTGGTAAGGTAAGGAGAGAAGGTATGGATAAGTAGTGCATGATTTGGCGAGGAGGCAAGGCATAAGGAGATAAGGCCTGGGTAAGGATGGAAGTCTTGGATAAAGAGAGATTACTTAGGTAAGGAGAGAATGTAAACATCAGAAGAGAAGGCATTGGTAAAGAGAGAATGCATGGGGAAGGAGAGAAAACTCAGAAAAGGATTAATTTAAGGCCTGGATAAGGATAGAAGTCCTGGAAGAACATGCAAGCATAAAAAGAGAAGGCATTGGTAAAGAGAGAATGCATGGGGAAGGAGAGAAAACTTCGATAAGGATAACGAGAGAAGGCAAGATGAATGGTTTGAAGGCTTTGTAAAGAGATAAAGCCGGGGTAAAAAGAGAAGGCATGGATTATGACCGAAATTCTGGGTTAGGAGAGGGGCGCGGGTAAGTAGAAAAGGATTTAATAAGGAGAGAAGGAATGGGTAAGGAAGGAAGACCCGAGATTGGAAAAGAGTATATAATAAGCGAATGCATTGGTAAGGAGCAAAGGCCTAGATGGGGAGAGAAGGCAAGAGTAAGGAGCGAATGTTCATTAGTATAATGCATTTCACAAGATAATGTTAAATAATCGTTTATATTAAACATACAACATATGTTAAAATACGCTATAAGTGTCAGTGTACTTATGTTGGGTATGCCACAGGACTTTTATAACCTAGTCTGTAATATGTGGCTAACCACAGTATCATTGTGGTTAAGAATACCGTCTGTATGTCACGGAACACTAGGACCTCACAGTATCAGCAAGTTATATCCTGATTAAGGTATTTCTCTGGTGACAGAATGTCGTCTCGAACAGCCGTTACGTGCGACATTATGTCTTCATAAAGGTTGCCCTGGGTTAAGCCACTTTATGAGGTTGTGGTCAACTTTAGTACCCACTGTATCATCGTGGCTAGTAAACACCACATAAAGCCAAGACTGTTGTTAAGAGATGCTAGGTATGTGAAATGGTGACTGAAAGTCGATTGTTACGGTTGGTTCGTGCCACATTATGACTTTTCAAGGCGTTGGTTTGGCGATTCACGGACAATGATTGGCCTTGCGTGTGAAACATATCTCCCGGCACAGTCTCATGGTCAGAATGTGTCCCCTTTCAAGCAGTAACTGTCCACTTCACTTGACCGAAAACTTGCTATGTCCCCAGAGTGGTGTATAAATGTCCAGTTGTGGCATTTATACTAACACCCACTCGCCCGGTCATCTAGTGCAGTGTCTCCTAGTAGTATACATGATGTATAGTGTCTTATAGAAAGGACATCATTGCAACATGGAACATATTAACTATATTGTCATATCATCTTTATTTAAAGGGAAAAAATCCATAATAACGTAAAGTTCTTTAACGGGAAAGAGGCCAGGTTGAGGTCTCATTAACCGGTTTAACCACATTCAACGCCAGTTTTCGCGCTGGGTGACCATCCTAAGTCGGTCCGCATGGATTACTAGTCTTTAGGATTGTTGTGATGTCTATTTTAATTCCTTACATTCTGGTACTTAATTTGTTTGATGCAGTTATTTGTTGTTTGTCGATGTCCCTCGTTCTGTTGATTCCACTCTTACTGTTTCATTTCGCGGGTGTTTAGCATTCGTTATATCCGCTATTTATGAAAATAGAAATTCAAAGCACCGTTCACTTATAATTGAGATGGTACTATTCTTGATTTCTGAAGTATTTATCTTGCAATTCTGCCATCTTCTATATATTTTGGTTATCTTGTAAAATTGATATAACAAGTTTTCAAAGATGTGTTGACACTTGGCACTATCGCTGATACTCATATGGCTTCTGTCGCCTAGTGTCGCTCTTCTACCGCTGTAAAACCCTTGACTTTTGTTGTTACTTATGTATACTAACTTAACGTGTTCCTGTCGTCTAGTCAATGAAGAAAAAAATTAGGGGAAAAAACCAGAGAAGTGGTACTAAGAGTGCTAAAGTGATAACTTTATACTTAGCCGAAGAAACTATAAACAAAACCTAACTATTACTCGTACCACGTCTTTCTGTGTATGTCTTTGACATGGCACTTGACATTTACCATAGAAATGTAAAAAATTACTAATCTCTGGAAAAAAAACAACAGAGGTGAATAAGTGTAATTCTCGGGAATCTTGTACGGAGGTGATTATAATAGTGTAGGCGTGGTCAGCAAGTGGGTAAGTCCATGTCCTGGTCCATGTCGCAACACTTCATGTCATCTAGAGGCACCAAGGAACACTGAGCACATAGGATATCACTGGGCTATAAACACGATTGTTATACAGTACCATCCCTCATAAAGACACCTTTTTACTGACACCGAGACATTACTGTTTGTCGACCGAGACAGGAGAAAACGCTAATTAATAATATGATTCATGTCGAGCAACAACCTTGTACATAAGTGTCTACAGCTATTGTTTTGTGAAAACCGTGACCAGTCAGGAGTAAAACGTAAATCCATAACGCATATTCTAAAACAAAAAAAGACGAAAGAGAATAGATTCATTTTTTTTATTTCATATAAAGCCAGGAATTTTCATTTTTGAAAAAAATCCAAGTTTTTGTTTATATCTTTTAATTCTGAGCTCGCAACAAATTCTTTAAAACAGAAACATTCGTAACTTTGTTTGAAAACATTCTCTCATCCTTTTACTGTGTAACAAACATCAAGTGAATTATTACGTCAATGTGTCTGCGGCGTGATATTTCAGTGAGACAGCACTATAAAGTCGCCATCAGTGCACACTGTCACAAGCAGGCACCGTCTCGATATGACCTTAGATGTTAAAAGGGACGTTAAACCCCAACGAAACAAACAAACAAACAAAGTAACAAACATCAAATTCCAGGAAACCCTCTCATCTTATTAATTTTACAGTCTTTGTAAATTTGTGTCCATTCCATGCCACTGTGAGAATAAAATCAATTTTTGAAATTATATAGCTCTTTGTTTTTAACATTAAGCAGGACTTTAGTCAGAATTTTGATAAAAAGAACTTCCGTCAAACCTGTCTATAAAGACCACACAAGAGACCAGAAAAAATGGTCATTATATGGAGGTGGTCTTTATATACAGGTAAAAAGGTAAGTATAATTAGATTTTAAGGGACCTAATTGTAATGGTCTTTATGTACAGATGGTCTCTTTATAGAGGTGGTCGCTAAAGCAGCTTGCACTGTATAAAAACAACATTGGTTTCATATATTCAGTAGGGGAACAGTTATTGAAATCTTCCCGAATTAATTATAAATGTCTGCACACTCGCAAATATCTGAATTTGTTTGTGGGGTTATGGATTGATCACCGTATTTATATGTCATGTGTAACTGTATCATTAGATATACAGACAGCGGTCTCTGTAAATAGGTTTTGATTTGATTGGACGTACTGTGGCTAAAGGTATAATCCACGTTTGATTACAGATGGAACATTCTACAGAGTCTATAGACATATAAATTGACGATGTTCCAAATATAAGTCACACAACTGTTGGTTACAATAATTGTTTGACGTGTCACTGCTAGTAGAATCTCAAAGAGCAAAGTTGGCAAGCGAGCATTTGATCGAAATGATTATTTCAATTGTATAATTATTTTGTATTCATATAAATGTCAAATGGTTAAGATCAACACTTCGAAATTTATATAAACACAAAATGATTATACAATTGAAATTAACATTATCGGTAAAACAAGAAATAAAACCAATACAGGGTGCCGACTTAAGGTTCAACATGCCCCATTTAAAGGCCCTTTCTTCAAAATCAATTTTCGTCACATGCATTCTTATATGTCTTACGAAGGTCACACAAAACCCATATAAGTAATAAAAAAATATGTAAATTTAATAACATAAAAATGTATATTTCAGGAGAGTAAAACTTTTTTACTAAAAATAAACTGCTGCACTTTCCACAAAAAGGCCACATTAATCAGCTGTTGATTGCAAACAAAATCATATTTTCATAGTGGTTTACATGAGCTTTTAGGTCTTTGTATAATCGTAAGAAAATATCCCGATTCCAATGATGTGTTGTAATATGAATCAGTTCTATGCAACGTAATGAAGAAAATTGATCTTAAAGAAATTGCCTTTTAATGGGGCAAGTTAAACCGTAAAGGACTGCAACGATACATTAACTTCGCGAAACGATACGGTTAGCGATACTGACCTCCCGATACGATACAGTTAGCGATACTGACCTCCCGTTATGATAGCGATAACCAGTCTTCAGCGATAAGAATCAGGACCCATTGTGTGATATAAACATGCCTAGCATATCGGCGGAAGGCAACCAGTCTATAGCGATCGTAACATTGTGATTTATACCGGATGACCTTCACACCAAGAGTAGATTTATGGCGCGAAACCGTCGTAAGTCAGTCCACGTAGACTGGTAGATCCCTGAGATTTGTAACAATACTCCTGTTATGTTGACTTTGTCGATACAACGTCATCTTTATTTGTTCTTTTCAAAAGACAGACGACTGAAGTAAATGTTTGATTTGTAGAAATCGTGATATAACTTTTATCTTTAATTTTTGAACTTTGAGACAGCATTGCTAAATTATTGCTTTGGTTTTGTCAAGGGTTATTGACACTACGTACATTGGAAATGTTAATGTTTTTAAACTTACATTTTAGTACATAAGTTAATTTTTATGTTGTGTATACCTCGATCAGTGATGACTGTAGTAATTAATAATATACTTGTAACATTCATAACCATTCCAATGATATCCTCTGTTCTTAAAAACTGATTTTTTAAAATGATAAACTGTGATTTATATTGCCGGCGATGAACATAAGTTGTCAGGTTTCAATCAAAGACAAGCGCGCCAGTTTGGGCGACATTTACAACGGGACGGGACAAAATATGTGACGTTTATACGTCACGGATAGTTGTGACGAGGAACACATTGCCTGATTTATGTAGTATGAGTTTTATATGATGTAAGATTTTCAACAATAGAAAAAAATCGAACGTGCTAAGAGCTTTAAATTAGTGCACGAAACAATTAAATTAGTGGGTATCAATTAAACATACAATGTTATACTACATGAACCATTAGAAATTGTAGTAATTTCAACTTACCAGTTTATCACAACTGATGGGTAAATGTTTTTTTTTTCTCGATGGCTGGTATGATTTATATCACTATTTGTGAGTTGTATCTTCGTCAAGATTTTTTTTGAAGTAAAACTATTATATTTTTAAGCAATACAGTGACACATACGATACTGAACCAAATGTACCTTCTTTTGAGAATCTTTACACAAACCGAAGAACAGCATTCACAAGAGAATTCAAAAATAAATAGACAAATGATAAAAAGTGTTACTCAACATACGGTTGCATTGTTGTAATGGCGGAACACTTAACGAAGACCCTTGCAAAGTTAACTTTAGGTCGTCTGCCCGTGACAGTGATGTTATGGGGGTGTATGGATATAAGCGGGGAGAAGTCTCTGTCCCAATGGACTCATTGAATAAGGCATGCACATCCAAATATTAAATATGCTCCTTTAACGAAAAATCTAAACGGAATTACCAAACTTTACCAGAACAAATAGAACGCTGTTTGAATAAACTTTGCCTGCTAGGTAGGTTTAGAATTGAAAGTGTTACTCAAAATACATTGTTTGTCAAACGAAGCCAAGAACTTGTGAACGGAATTATTTATTGAGATCGGTAGAAGACATTCACGCACGCAACTTTTAAAGAACACACTAATATACAAAAACAAATCAAACACATACCGAACATACTGGTGAGTAATTTAATGCAAAAAACAACTGTCGGAAAACCGGAAGTGCAGCGCCAGACTCCCTAGCATTTACCGGCATTTAGAAACTACTTTGTTACAAGATATTTGAGACGTTTACCATTCTTTCAGGGGACATAATCGTCGATAATGTCGGAACTGCTTGGAAATGAGTATACGATATACCCAATAGTATTCGAGATAGTGGAGTTTAAATTGCGGCGTTCTTTTGAAGGTGTGATGTACAAATGCGATTGAGATCTTACAATGCTCCCAACCCGCGCCTGGTAGACACCAGACGATCGTATAGCAGTGCAATGAATAACAGTTAATGAATGATGTCTTGTACACATAAGTAAAAATACAGTTTATTTGGACCACACAAATGGAGCGAAAATCATAAATGTCCGCTGTAATCATGGGATATGTAACGCTCTTAACACTCGTAGCAGACGCGTCGCCCATACTGGCTCACAAGTTATGATAAATCGTTTTAATATCAATCTAATTGATAAAATGGAGTAAATTACACTGGCAGATTTCAGAAGGCATTTAAATTGATTTGAGCTCATTGGTTAATAGGCCAATGACGGAGCACTTCAATTTTCTGAAATGAAACAATCAAGATATGGCTGTAAAATGCGCCGTATTAACTAGCCCGGGGCCGTGGGTGAAGGCGCCACAAACGGTATAAAATACAGAAATACAGGATTATTTCTACACAAAAAGTGACAGTTTACCAGTCCTACACGTATCCTGTCATCCGCCATTCACAAACCCTCCCCCTGCCAGAATTCTCGCATCTGACGCGCATGTCTACGGTTTGTATATTTTTAGAAATCAACACGACACGGAGTCTGCCTCTATCCCGTTATATCACGCGAGATCTTAGACTTTTAGGTGCAACCCTCTCATCTTAAAAGAGCACCCAAAATCCTTTGCTGATAAAAATATGGCAGAATCTGACGAAGTCTAAATTAAATAAAATTAAGATGGAGTCAATTGATTGTTTACTCCTTGAGGTTGTCACATTTCAATACTATTGGCCAGGTTCATCAGCCTCGTAATTTTTTATATGGATGGTACCTATCGGGGCATTAGATAAAATCAATTAAGACGTATTAACAACATTTTATAAATTACATTAATTGACGGTCACGATTTAGTGATAAAAGAAGAATCAATCTAATTTTTAAGTGAAATATAGAAAACGTCTTTTCGTGGATTGCAGATATCAGTACTAATTTTCGTATTGCCGTCAAGCGACAGATGATGCGATTGTGATTAAAGTATAGCTCGAGTAACATGACTCTGATTTCCTTTCTGATATATTCAAATTAGGTAAAATTAGCAAGGAAGATTGAACACTTCGCATCATTCAAATGTAATTAAGATTTTTAACTGTACGTATATTTTACCTGTTGCTGATTTTTTCCAGATATAGTTTCTTACTTAATTATAAACTACGATTTATCAAAACTTGGGATATTGTAAGTGCAAACATTATATAAACAATAACATCATCAATTATAATATTATTGTGCGAGAAAATAATTCTCGCAATATCTTTTTGAAAGAAATATCTAAGGTGTAGATTTTGAAGAAAAAACAGTAAAATACATTATAATTTATATAATAGTTATGCATAAGCAATAGCTTTATATCATGTCATTATTACTGCCTATCAATGATTTCGCTTTGTCGAATTTACCCAATAATCAAATCAAAGGTTGTAAACGTGTCTTTAAAAAAACTATTTTGAAACAATACAACTCTTGTTTTTTCATGAATAATCTGAATTATATCTATTAAAACTTGACGATAGACAATAACGCCATCCACTATCGGACATTGGTATTTTGAAGTAGATAAAAAACCTATCTTACATGTCTAAAATACTCGCTCAAACTTTAAATCATATACAGAAGAAAGCAAAAATCAAGCAAAAATAATAAAAAACATAAAGCAAAGCAAAACAAAAAGATTAAAAGAAAGATAGAGAAAAGAAAGGAAAAACCAAATAATACAAGATGGACGTCAATATTTATAACCGCCGATAATACATATTTTTGGTAAATACGCCAAGAAGAAAACGAGCAATAACTAGATCAATAATTATATAACCTTCGATTACGTCAAATACATGCAAGTCATGACATAATGATAAAAGTCCAATAAAGCAAACATTTCTCTCGTTAAAGTATCTGCTGTTCACAACATCATACATTGTGGAACTGTTAAATAAAGCAAACATTTCTCTCGTTAAAGTATCTGCTGTTCACAACATCATACATTGTGGAACTGTTTGTCACTTTAACAATGCACGAACAAATAATGCTGAAATGGTAAGTTCCAATCAAAAATTGTGTTATTTATCAAACAATAGTATACGTTGTTTTTTCTTTTATATATAGACTGTTAAACAAATCAATCTTTACAGAACTCTAAACTGTTTTTTTCCCTGCAGGTGTGCTTGGATTAAAATATTAATTGTGGAGATGTGTTTTCTGTTTGTGTAAATTGATTTAGATCTGTGCAGTATGAGCGTACGATAATATGAATGTTTGATTTCGTTCTGTGAGTTATGTACAACTTTGGTTCTTTATTCTGACATTATGTAGAGATTGGCACATCATGTTTCTTGTTAAAGAAAGACAGTTTAAATTAATTTTTAATTACAAATGAATTGTGGTTACGATAACAAACAAATGGAATGTTACAATTTGATTGAAACTATAGAGAACTGTAAAAAAAAAAACAACATTAAAATTGTTAATGATATCAAAGTCAAATTCCAGTACCGAGCCTTTTTGTAGATGTGTTGAAGTGGCTGTGTCACTCTATTTACAAAAGTAGAACTTTCAAAGACGTTCATATTGTATTAATGATATCAGAAAATTTTAATTTAACTGTCTCGGTGATTAATCTAAATGTATCTTGTATTGGTAAATTTCGTCTGCATAATCCCAGTAAAATATTGTATTGGGACAACAATACAATTCAATATTTATTTATTATAATTTCGTAATAAACTACCGGAGGTTATAAATTGTTTTGAAAAGTTTTGCCTCTGAAAAATAAATATATTTAAAATGTATAGAGTGGGGATGTATATAAAACACAATTTAGATGATTTTTATTCGTAGAACATGAACCTAGAGTAAAACAGCTAAAATACAAACATAAACAATAAACCATTAATTTATTCTATTATTAATAGATAAGTACAAATCAACTCGCAGTTTTCTTGAAATTAAAAAGGTGCAAAACATATTAAAACTTTTTGTCTAAAATTAAATGTCGCTTTCATAATATCGACAAGTTATTTAAATTTTGGTTATAATCCAAAAGTAGTAAGAAGGTAGGAATACATTTACTTTTTGATACAAAATATGTGATACTCTATCTATTTTCACTAACAACTTAATAACTATCATTTATTCTTAGATTAAAAGAGTTGATTGGATTCTCGCACTGTGGACGCACGCTATAGATTAATGGGAACATTTTTGTTTTAATTTAGAATATATATTATTTTAATTAAACTTATTTGAGTTATTTTCCAATTTTTTTACTAACTGAGGGAAAATAAAAGTATGATGTACTCACGAACGTTTAAACTACTTTAAATTACAACTCCAATTTACCATTGCAATAACATGTGTTAAATTCACAAGCAAAGTTTAAACAGTTGTTGAGTGACTCACTTAAGAAAAATATTTATATTGATCTCTCTGACTTCAGAATCTGACAACACTTATGATGCCTTTTAACCAACTTCTTTTCAATTTCTTTTTATGTGAAAAGGGCTTGTATATATGAAAACATTTGCGGATAGAAATTGTGAAATATTTGCGCAGATTTCCGTGTTGTTTTTGCCATATTTTTTTTCCAGCGCCCGAAAGACTAGGATTTAGACTAATTAAAGTCACTTTTAAAGCATCTTAACAGACCCTGTAAAACGCACGAGTGATTTAAAATTGTATAAATGTATGCAAATATGCAATAGATTATGAGCTATAAGAATTTATGTACGTTATTTAATTTTAATGAATTTACGTACGTATGAAATGTATACTATCTGCTTTATATAAAGAACTCTCACGGATCTATAAGAGCAGGTAAATTATCGTGTAAAAGCTTTTAACACTACTAATGTATTAATGCGGCATCAAATTAACGTTATCTTGCACTTCCCTGTTCGCTTTGTCTTGCTTCTGAACGTGGCGCAAACATCTAGTTAATTCCTATAAAAGTCATTTTTTCAAGTCCCTGATAGACTTTCGTGACGAAAAAGCCCAGATAAACACGATGGTACAAGTAGTGCACTAGATGTGATAGAACTATAACGATAGATTAATGTATATATAAATAAGTTTTTGTAAAAATCCATGTAATTTCATTTTTAAAACTTTCTATCATTTTGTCAAATTATATTCTTTTCATCGCACATTTTTTATATTTACCATATACACAGTACAAAGACATATGTTGAGAAAAAGAAAACCAATTATCGATTGGAAAATACTTTTGAGCGAAGGATAAATATTCATCTAAGAATTTACTATCATTTAGAGATATAAATATACATTTGTACATGTATCATGGACCAGTTTGGTTTAATTATACATTATTTATACAGAGAGACACAATGACAGTGCATGCACATAATAGAAACAAACAAAAAGAAGAAGAAAAAAAAACCCGAATACCGACGTATACATTCTGTTACAGAAAATATTGACTCTTCAGCACTGCACAATTCATGTCAACCAAGTTCTTGTAACAATCACAATTTCTGAGATAAAAAAAATATTCACACAAAAACAGTGATATGCACCTAGTTAACCGCGATTTAATACCATGTTGGCGGCAAAAGGCTCGAGCAAATGGCCGAACGCGACATATTTTATGGCCGGACGACACTTACTAACCATAAGAAATAACACTATTTAATATATAGACTTATTGATAGAATCAATTAACACAAATATACGTATCTTTCACTTACTGCTTCCAGGAAAAGGTGTAAATGTTTACCATCATTACATCAGAAAAACTGGGTGAATATGTAAATGTAAAAACTCGTTACAAGGACAATTGCATGTGAAGTGATTTACTATAGCATGCTTTTAACATTATATTGTACATCATGGTCAGAAAACATAGTTTTTACACATATGATTGAACCAGTATGATAACATCCCCTCCCCTCCCCCCCCCAAAAATACAACTTCAATCAGCATAAAAAGCAACGCCATAGGAACACATATAAAAAATATTAATATCCGGTGCAGCCAGCAATCTGTACAAGCATTATCCATTGCCTAGGTTGCCCATGAAGCTTATCTGCTAACGGGGGTACTAATACCCATCCCCACCCAATAAGAAGTTTATCAATTCATGCAATATTTCAAGATATAAATATACCTCAAGTGTTTGACATTACTATAGGACACGAATTAAAGTCAAAGATGTACATGGTCCGCGCTATTGTGCACTACACTAACAACCTTTACCAGCTTTCATTCAAGCAGTTTGTAATCTTATTCCAAAGTCGGGCTACCAACGTTCACCTAATAGTAGTGGCGATTTATTGACAGAATAGAGTTTGTTTGTTTGTTTATTTGTTTGTTTATTTAACTAGGGCTTTACGTCACTTCCAGAGTATTTCAACGATGTCGTGACAAAAGACAAAAGGAGAAAAACCAAACGATAGGACAGGAAGAGAAGCGGAGACAGAAACGGGAAAACAAAGAAAAATAGATAGTTCAGAAAGAAGGATGAGCCCATGCAACGGCGTTTCCGCCTACTCTTCTATCGAACTTTGCACGGGGATCTTTACCGTATCAGATTGGAAAATAGTTTGAATACTCTGACACTTACACTGCTTTTATTTGAATTTTTGAATGTTTTTTGAGAGGTCCTCCCTATATAAAAAAGTAGGGGAATGCCGCAAAAGACCCGTGGCGCTAGTGACTGTCTCATCTCTCTAATGTCTTTACATAGCAACTTATTTCTTTTGCTGTTAACGGTTCTTAACATTATTTTAACCAACATACATCGGTTTGGCATTCAAAGAACAGTATAAATAGAATCAACAGAACGAGAGACATTGACAAACAAACCGCGAATAACTGCGTCAAACTATGAAGCACCGGAATGTTATTAATTTAATCGACATCACAACAATCATCAAGACTAGTAATCCATACGGACCGACTCAGGACGGTCACCCAGCACGAAACCAGGCGGTGTGGTTAAAACGGTTGATGAGGCCTCAACCTTCCCATGTCCCGCATGAGACTAGAAGTCTTAAGTACAGACATACATTAAAAAACTATATATACTAATACTATACGGCAGCTATTTTCAATAAGTTTACATTTTTTGTTGAACTGATTGAAGCCATCTTTGTTATCACACGTAAATTGAAGATGATTTTACACACTTGTAATTGATTAAAAGGCATATGTTTTGTCCTTTATAAACATCTGGATTTCTGCCCCTCCCTTTAGTTTTCTAGCTTTGATTTATCTAGGTCTTGTTTACTTTAAATTGATCCCCTTCGATTCGTGACTAGACTGTGGGTCATGATCGAGGTCCCCTCTCTAATTTGGCTAGTTTGGCATCATTTTTTAATTCCTATTTTATTTGACACGTTCATTCTGATGGTGTCTTTAAAGGAGGCTATTGTTTAGTCTTTGTCTGTTGATAATATTTCGTCATGGAACTCGCAGGGATATGATTTTGTCACATGATTCAGTCAAGGATGGCTTCAACCAGTTTCACTGAAAGTGACATGTTTATACCTAGTGAGAAACAACCTCTATGGATATATAGAAAAAAAACTATAGATGCTATCAAATATAAGCTTTGACATTCTTTATATCCAAAAATGATATTCTTTGCCTCTTTCTCTTCTTTATTTCTTTCTTTCTTTCTTTCGTTCGATTGTGTTCGTTCGTTCGTTCGTTCGTTCGTTCGTTCGTTCGTTCGTTCGTTCGTTCTTCCTTCCTTCCTTCCTTCCTTTACGGGATTCTTTCTTTCTTCCCAATGCTTGACTTGGTAAGGAGGTTTGATTATCTCGATGACTTGGAGAGCTATATGGGAACTTGTGTTCCTGGTAGGGTCACCCAAGTCGGACAGGTTGAAAGGTAGAGGCTCGACAAAGACCAGCACGTCCTTCGGTTTTACTACTGTTCATGCGAATAATTTCAGTTTGAAAATTTGCATTTGAATAAGTTCATTGGGCCTTAACGTCTATCTTATTGCAAAAACACTAGAATTTATTTTTGTCAATGACCCCAAACTTGCAAAAACATTAACCATTTTTGATTTTGGACCCTTTGGTCACGTCATGAACTAACCTGACTATGTATGTCCTAGTAGTGGAACCACACGTGCAATCATAACCTTCGTATGCGTTTTGTTCACAATGAGAATCACGATAAATTTTGACAAATGTCCCATAAGCCTATAATGTTATAATGTGGTTGGCTTTATATAGCTTGATTAAACCGAGATCTTGTTTATTCTAAACTCATAAATTTATTGTCTCTTTAGCGTACATTGAAAACGGTTACTTTGGAGCTCTACCTGGAATGTTGGACGATGTTTTCTCACACAGAGTATTGATTCTTTCTTCTTATAGGTATTGTAATTATTGGAGGTATGTTTCAGTTTAAAAGTTTGTATTTTCTTGTTAGGAGGAAAAGGAAGTTTCTGGGGAAATCACACATTGACTAGCAAGTGACTTGTAATTCTTGCATAGGACTTTTTTGAACTCATGACGTTGGTGTAGACAAGAAAGCTCGAATGTTTGTTCATATTGATTGACATTGATCTGCCCAAAGATTCTTAGCCCTGACGTTTTTGACATGGTGTCCAAGGCATTGTATGCTTGTGTCAAGGCCACTCCAGAGCAGGAGGAAGGGACTGATAGGTAACCACGTAACCTTCTATCAAATGTTGAAGACATCAACGCTCTGTTTTGGATTAATAGATTTCAGAATATTGATGTAACAAATGTAAAACACAATAAAATGAAACCGTCAAAAGTTATATCATTTAATTTCAACAAAGACTACACAATACGAAAACAATTGGTGCCTTCTGGAATCTTGCATGACTATAGCTTTCTCAAAATATTTTGTCGCTGTACCAGAAAATTCTTGCCCCTTCCACTGATACTTATAATGGTATCCTTTGTAAATTGAATATGGAACATTTGTGGGCAAAAAGTCTGATTTCTCTGTAAAGGGAGGAACACGTTGTTTTGTTCTTCCCTTTGAAGCTATTACAGTTCAGCTACTGCTCTCGCTCCCAAGTAACAATTTCCAGTGCTTCAAACGTGTGTTTTTTAAAACCTTTTTCTACCTAAACATTGATAGCTTGCTGATTCCATTCATGTGAACGTTTATTCATAAGAATAATATGTTTAGTCTAACACTTTTTCTTCTGCTTTATCTAAGAGCATCTTTGCTTCTTGAAATTGTTCAGCTTATTCATACCCAAGTTAAATTATTCCTAATTACATACATTCCCATAACTTATCACAATCGAAAACTACGGTCATTGTCGTACTGAAAAAACCCTTTGCACTATCAACGCTTTGCTTAGTTTCTCTGTAAAGATAAGCGAACTGAAGAAAAATGTGTTAGCAAAAGCAAGACCGAAAACGACCACGTACCATTAGTTATCTCTCTCGTTAAAATGTACTTTAAACACAAAGACAAAGTGCCTCGCAAGACTTTGTTGCTGTGTTCAGAGACAGTATTTATAGTAGATGTTCGTGATTCAGAGCAAGGAATGTATGTTTACTATAGTTGCATTGTTTGTAAAAACGAAAGTCAATATCAATACAAACTATATTTGAGTCACGTTCTATCCACAATTATATTGATTCAAAAAAAAGCATGATAAATTGCTTTTTTGGGCTTTTTTATTTGGGGCTACCGTCGCTTCGACAATGGCTCACTGATATCGCGACAAAAGACTAACGGAGAATAAACCCAGTGATAGGACAAGAAGGAAAGAGTGATCAGGAACGGGAAAAATAAAGCAGTATTAAGGATAGAGGAGAAAGGTAGTATCGTATATGCCCTAGTCACTTGTACTTGTGTATGTTAGGTCATCCTTATAACCAATTACATGGAGTATCACACAATGTTGATAGAAACTTTATTATTCACAGTCAGTTTGATGCTATCGTTCAGATGTACTTTTTCTTTAACATCAATTTAACATAAAATGTACTCTCTTCGTTAAGACTGAAGGTGATTTGTGTATTGTACGATACACAAAATGTAAATGGGATAATGTCGTTCGGTGCTTTTCGCATCTCGTGGTGTGGTATAGTGCCAAAGGATATCACTAAACGTTTATTAATACTTTCTAATTGACACCATCAGTGAGATGACAAAACAGCCCGAGGCCTTCCGAGAAGTTTAGACTGAATATAAGAGATGTCAATCATACAGGAGTGTAGACACAAGTTTGCATGGCTTGTGATTTTCTGTACGGTTGAATGACAGACCCTCCACGTCGTGCGACACCTTGGCTTCGATTATCTCATTTTAACACTATACCTGTCAATTATAATAAATCACATTTATTTCATACCGGTAAACACAAACTCACTTTTATCCAACATCATTCGATCACTATCGCTCAACCTTAAATGAAAGAGTTGTCACCCTTGATTCCGCATGTTGCGGTTGCATTATAAACTTAAATTGGTTCACCTTATTTTTTTTAAATGTAAAACTTTGATTTCTTTTGACAAATTGCGCGTCAAAAATACTCGACGTCATTCAAATTGTCACATTAATAATTTATAATAAAACAAAAAAGAAATTCGCAAAAATTCCATGCTGCTTTGAAGAACTTCAATGACGATAGTTTGGTTTGACAGCATACGTCAATGCATCTTGTATGCACATCATTTTGGTTGCATTTGTAATAATTGGCGACAGGCAGACGTTGCTACCTAAAATATGCCGACTGTAGCATTTTAGCACCTCAAATTAAAGCAAGGAAACATGACTTTTCAACACTATTTCTTGCGTCATCATTTCTAAATTAAGGCAACTTGAACGTTTTAAGAATACAATGTATGCTGAAAAATAGATCTTCGTCAAGAAGTTTGATAATAATAGCAAGTTTATAATGGAAAACTGCACTAACAACCCACGTAATAGGTCAAAGCAAATCAGTGGGAGGCAAAATATGTCAAGAATATACAAAAGTGGGAGAGGAGACCATGCAAGATCAATGTACAAGGGCACACAAGTACACTAAGTTTAATATATACTTGTAGCACACTCTAAAACGCACCGATAAGCATAAGTAAAACTGGTACACATGTTATCATCTTTATATATTCATTATCCTGTCTGATCTTGTGTAAGAGTATTTCACCGATGTCGTGACAAAAGACCAATGGAGGATAACCAAACGACAGGACAGGACGAGAAGCGACGACATGAACGGGAATTTAAAGTAATAGAGATAGTTCAGAAAGAAGGATGACCCCAATGCAACGGCGTTTCCGCCTACTCTTCTATCGAACTATACATGGGGATCTGTATCGTGCTAGGAGGCTATGATATATATCGAGGAGATAGCGTGGTCTAATATGACATGCATGTCATTTCCAAATACTTTATCCAGTGCAACATGTTTCTCATCATTCAATCGCACAAAACAAGCAGTGGACAAATAATCGAAGCAAACAAATTCAAAAACCTCCACACGTTAAATAAAATATAATTTCGTAATATGTTAAAAATTAAAGTTGCCTTTCCCGTTTAAAGATTATTTTCAATTTGTATTCCAATACAATATGCCACAGCTATCGTGCACTTAAGTTTGTCACACGTGTTTATCTTTTTACTGCCACAATATGTATTTGATGCGTGTTTTGTCAAGATCTTATGTTAAAATTCAGGTTTGTTTATAAATTATTAAATATTTGTGGTTTTTTAGTTCCCTTCTCTATGGGCTAGGAGGGTTAGACTCTGCTAACAAGTTTAACAACACCATTCTATTTGTTGAATTAACGTTCTTAGTTTTCACGTGGTAATGCTGGCCTCAAATATTTTTGATGCAACTTGATATGCTTCTATTCTTAATTGGATGTTTGTTGGCATTTCCTTTGTCGTAAGGTCCTCTTGTTCAGTCGTGGATTGAATGTCATTCTTCCTAACCTTCCATTTATTTGCGTTTTGTAATATCAATATATATGTCATAGATGTTCGATGACATTATTTTCTACTATCATGCATGTACGTATGGACACAGATGAGCTCAAGTAAATGAAACTATTTCTAACTAACCTTGACCTTTGACCTATAGATTTCAAAACAAATAGGTCTTGTCCTTTCCTCAAAGGGAACGTACATGCCAATATTGTCTTTTATAAAAAAAAAAAGTAAATAAAGAAATAGCACAGAAGGAATCTTAAGTGCATATTTCTATTTTTTAGTAACAGTGATATTAAACCTTGACATATAAACCCAAACATATTAAGTGTCCTCCAGGGAAACAACATACCACATTTGGAGCAATTTCGATTAATTAAACTCTATTCAACATCTTTCAGATTAGTCACTTCAAAATTGAATTTTATTTTCAAATACGGAATAAATCTTCAAATTTATAGTATTTCTAAGTCAAAAGCGATAAATGAAACCAACAACTGTATCACAAAACATATTCACGTCATTGGTTTCAAAGCTCAGGGTCAGAGACCAGTCTACGGAAATTCCTATGCAAAAGTTACAAGCTGTGCAGTTAACCCAGTTGTCTAGGAAGCACACATTAACAATATAAGTGCGCGTGACAAAATTTTGCATAATCCGGGTCTATTGTGCGCTGTAGTAAAGTTAAGTACAGTCAAGAGTGATTCCGAATTTGACTTGCGCTTCCTGGTAATGACTGTTCCCTGGTCATTGAAAGGGGACATACCACAAATGGACATGTCATGGAAAATAAAGTAGTGCAGAAATTTCCTATGTGCTGTCTAAATGTCCCTTTGTTCGATACATAGACTCAAGTTGGAACATATTTGTATACCGGAAGGTTTTCTCATAGTAAGGAGGTTACTTTTGAATACAATTTGTATAGTTGAAGCGGCGTAGGGGACTATATCTTGGGGTACCCCGAAGCTAAATTTAGACATGTTTTTGTGGTTTCTCAGTTTCCAACTCGAATAACTTCAGATATTATCGTATAGCCTATATAAACATTGGTGTCAAGTCTTTCTATAAGGTATCCATGTGTGACTGAGGTAAGTCGTTCCTCTGAAAAACGCATTTTAAAAAATCTGTGTCATTTTTCTGTCTGCAGGTAACAAATAAGGATTAGATAGGAAATTCCATTTGTGGCATGGCCCCAATGGTCATTGTTTACGCCGCAATTTTTGAAAGACAAACAAACGTATAGATTGTTTACTATTCTTCACTGAATGAAAACTTGGACACCTGAAAAATATTTGAAGCCTTAATGAATTTGCAACATTTTAAAGTACCTATAAAATCAGTATTGCATGAATTTATTTTGAATCGCCTTTTTAGTCCATCTGGACCGAAGGTCCATGGTATTCCCATACTAATGCCGTCCGTCGTCTGTCGTCCGTCGTAAACTTTTCACATTTTCGACTTCTTCTCCTAAACGACTGGACCAATTTTAAACAAACTTGGTAGGAAGTATCCCTAGGGGAAGTGGATTAATATTCGTTCAAATGAAGTGGCTGGACCCCCAGGGGACACCACTAGGGGGCCTAAAGGGGGAAAATTTGACAAAAATCAAAAATTTTCTTCTAATTAACTGGAAGGCCTAGAGCTTAATGTTTTGGTATATAGTAACGTTGAGGCATGGAGTACCAAGTTTGTTCAAGGTGTGACCCTGGGGTCAAAAATAGATTACGCGTTTTGGGTCAAAGTTCAACACTATAGCAAATGTGTTAACTTTTCACATTTTCGACTTCAAGTCCAAAACTACTGGACCAATTTCATCCAAACTTGGTAGGAAGTATCCCTATGGGAAGAGAATTTAAATTTGTTTTATATGAAGGGGCTGGGGCCTTAGGGGCGCTACTTTAGGGTCCAAAAGGGGGAAAATGTGACAAAACTTCAAAAAAATTCTTAAACTAGAAGGCCTACAGCTTAATGTTTTGGTATGTAGTAATTTCAGGGCATGGAGAAATAAGTATGTTCAGGCGTGACACTGGGGTCACAAATAGTTTATGCTTTGTTGGGTCAAACTTCAACACTAAGGCAAACATGTTAACTTTTCACATTTTCAACTTCTTGTCCTTAACCACTGGACCTGTTTCAATTAAACTTAGTATCCAAAGGGGCAGGGGAACCAAATTTGTTCAAATGATGGGGCTTGGTCCCCAGGGGGCTCATTAAGGGGGCCAAAGGAGGGAACATTTTTTCAAAAATCTTCTTCTTATAAACTAGAAGGCCTAGAGCTTAATGTTTGGGTATGTAGCAACTTTGAGGCATAGATAACCAAGTTGTTCAAGGCGTGACCTTGGTGTAAAAAAATGGTTACACGTTTTTGGGTCAAAGTACAACCGTCTAGCAAAATGTTAATTTTTCACATTTATGACTTGTCCAATACTTTTCTGGACCAATTTCATCCAAACTTGGTAGATGTCATCCCTTTGGGAATGGGTTTCATTACATTAACAGTATGCCGTTAAACAACATCTCTGAAACTAATGGGCAGATTTAAACCAGATGAACGTTAAGGCCCTATGGGCCTCTTGTTAGAGCTTGACGAGTTGAATGAAAACGAGTATAAAGATATCGTGAGGAAACTCATCTACCAACGGACGGACAGCGCCACGGCTGCACCACCTGAATTTAGTTCGGAATACGAAGGGCCGGTAAATACATTTTCAAAAAGCAAACTTTGTAAACCTAATATTTCCAGTTTCAACACAAACTTCACAAATAAACGTTCATGTGAAAGTGACAAAAATGTGAATTCTATTGATATCGATGTATTTAGTGTTTAGGGTACAACTTTATCAACCTTAATTCAACATTTGTTTATGATATACTGCAAGATGTACCATCACTTTCATATGTATACAATTACGTAATACAGAAGATAAAACAGCTGATAAAAAATATATTTACAAATAAAAACAAAAAAGAATTCTAAAACAAGATACATGTGCATATTGACATGAATACTGCACGTTATCTGTCTAAATTAACATCTACTCGATCACTAGCCGAATATGTTCATTAACGCGCATGAATATTCATATTACTATATTCATTTTAAGTGTTAACAAATTATTCCCCCAAGCAATTACATCTAAATTTGGGAAAAGTGATATCTTAAACAGAGAAACTGACGCTCAAGGAAAATGCAAAAAAAACATAAAATTACAATAAAGACTATACGATTGCCTCACAAAACTATTAAAGGCAAGCTATAACAACTGAACAACTAAGGACGTTTATTCAATTAGCTTAATTGGGTAGTTAAACAGGTCACAGGGATCCAAATCTTCCCACTTAACGTACGGTGACGGCGCCATCAAACAACGAATTTCTAAACATTTGAAAACGAACCTTATTTCACAACAAATCATGTTTCAACAAGCGCACAATACTGGGATGGCCGCAAACTAGAAATATGTATGGTAAATTTGAGGAAAATATAGCCACGGCAGTTTAGACTGGATTGATTTGGATATAAGCATCAAGTCTATTGAAAAGACAGACACTATAGCTGGATCATATTTAATGTCTTTGATGTCCTATCACGAAATGGACTTTACATATCAACATATTTCACAGGAATAGCAATATCAGAAAGTACATGATACATTTGACAAGTTTTATAGAAGATATTCGGAGATTCTTTTGAAATAGGACAAACTAAGTTTTTTTCCAGTATGTTACTTTTATACAAACTTTAAGCATCCGGTGTTCTATGTTTAGGAATATGAATATATAGGTAACAAACTAATTCTAGGTCGTATTTCATATACACCGACGAAAAGAATCATTGTTACACTTTTTTCTACAGCTGTAATTTCTCCACATTCTACTCCAAATGTCTTGAAGCAATGGAAGTCCCTTGTAATCAAACATGCACGAATCATGAACCGTAAACAATGACAGCAGTAGTTGAAAATATTGATGTATTGACTTAAATAAGTAAATAATGCACACGAAATGCACACGTTATAAAAATAGTAAGACCATGACACATGCTGCATAACTCATCTTAAGTAAAAATATTTATGTTTTCTATATGTTAATGAAGGTTTGAAGGAAGAGTTATTTAACAGTTGACAGAACCAGGTGTGATATTCATAGTAAAACTAACGAGGGGGTGACATTTTACGGTTATAAATAGGTGCGAACCTGCTGACACAAGTCAGAACCTCACCACAATTCTACTCCGGAGGTCTGAACGGGACTGTCTGGCTAGTAGATTTACCATATCCTAGCTTCAGGGAATTGTGAACGTTATTATTTGTGTGTAAAATTTGTTTCTGATTTGAATATGTGAACAATATGTTATTATAACCGGAGACGACACTTAGATGACTCCAATAATTATTGTCAGTTTAATCGATAGACATGTAAATAAATAAAAGTTTGATTAGTTGTAGATAGCTATGATTAATGACGGCACAACTTTATAAAAATGACACAAAAATGTATATTTGGCATGTACGATTAAGAGAATGGAGATATATAAAGGCGAAGTCGCGAAACCCAGATATGGATGGGGGAATATTGTGGTGAACCACAGAAAATAAGAATATACAGCATAAAAGGATTGTCCAAAAATAAAGAAATATTTTCAATGACACTTGTTTATATATATATGTGTGTGTGTGTGTGTGTGTGTGTGTGTGTGTGTGTGTGTGTGTTTTGGGTGTGTAACGTCGCTTCCAACAACTTTTATTTATATCTCGACAAATGAAGAAAGGAGCGCGAATTTGGAAATTTTGTCTTTATCGACTTTGAGCATTTATTGGTATAACAAGATACACAACATTGTGATTAAGCAACAGCACGAACTGAGATGTACATGAGTTGAAGAGATGTTACGATGTTAAGACTTTAAAAAACAAAATTTAGTAAAGAAACGCAAGACAGGACTTCATTACTTCCGCGGAGATGTTGCCTAGCAAGCGAATAATCGTGAATGGATTTTACCTTGACGGCAATCTCACAATGGGCAAGCCTTAATGACATTATAAGTTTTAAATCGCTTATTTATCGTGAATTGAATGTTGTGGTTAAACTGGTTCACGGGAACTCCACCTTCCCCTTTAAGTTGAGGAGGTTGGGCCTCAGTCCGCAACCATTTAACAATCTGAGAGTAAAATCAAGCGCACCATCTTTTGTCACAATATCGGTAAAAGATTCTGGACGTGACGTTAAGCCCTAAATAAACAAACAAACAAACAAACAAAAAGGTACAACAGTAAAAATATGAGCATGTATAATAAACTTGAGTGAACAGAAGCCATGACAAATTAGACTGAGTTTGAAAGAAAATCTAATCCTCACAAATCCAACCCAAAGAACACGGACAGACTGAACAAATTATCCAAAGAGGCAAGAAGTTATGTCAAAACCCTCAGTAGCAACATACATAAATGTCATCATAAAATGTGTTATATAGCACCGAAGTTACACCAACAACCAGAAGGGACCGAGCGGCAGAACCCAATTTCATCAGAAAAGGTTTGGAGTGGGTCCTTCTTTTACCCCAATCAATCAGGGTGCAGTTCAGATTGGTCAGAGACTGTGTAGGTACATGTGCACCCATGGCTATACACAATGTGCGACTCACAGTCAACAGCACAAAATATATTGAAAAACAAACAATAGCTTCCTCGAAAAGTCACCACCAAAAGGAACTAGCAAAGTGAGACAGGCATTTAAAATGACGTAAAACCAACCTAAAGAGTGAGAGGACCTCGCTCTCCTGACCCGAAGCTAAACTCCAAATCAACCGTCATCAACGGACTCGAGGGGAACATTCATATTTGAATTTAGAATAGACAAGACTTCGATAAATCAAGAATCTAAAGTCAATAGGGGCTAAAAATTCCGATGTAAATGAAGGGCAATATCCACACCCAAACAATACTATAAAATTGTCATGCCAAGACGTAACAGAAATATGACCAGTCACCAGAAGGGACAGAGCACAAGAACCAAAATTCATCAAAAGAGGTTTGGAGTGGGTTCTTCATCGACTCCCTTTAGCGTTGCCAATCAGGGTGCAGTTCAGAATGCTCAGAGATTGTATAGGTATGTGTACCCAATACCATACACAATATGCGACTCCCTAAAGTCGGTCTTATTAACGATTAAAGAAATATGGATACAATTTATCTGCAAGAAGTTGAAAAGTGTCTAAACACTTGACTCTTCTCAATTTGTAGACCAGTTTTATAGTCCACGTTGAACAGTAGATGAGATATACTTATTCCATAAATAAACCTGTCCATATTCAATAAAAGTCCTGAATAATTTCTGAAATTGTTTCAAAAAGTTTCACGGAGTTTGTAACAAAGTAGTAAATTCGAAAAACCAAGACGATATTCTAAAGCCGTAAATCCATGGACATTGGCAAACAAAGGGAAACGTTGGATGCAAACAGAATACCATTGAGTAAACAAATTACGGGTAATGACACGTTTTAAAAAGAAAATTAAATATATCTGAACATGCTCTAGCATAACGAACTAACTCGGAAATGTAAATTCCAAAAGCCGGTGATTTAGGGACATCACCGTACAACTGAAGTAGTTTTAGTTTATATTGTACATTTATGAATGCTAGAATGATTGTTTTGTTAAACTGTGCAATTTTGTATGCAACTGATAGCGTGAATGTTGTTCACTATTGTGTATCACACAGTGCACGGTACGGGTATTAAGCATCCGTAGTAACTGTCCGTATAGTGAATAGACTTTTAAATGATTGGTCATTATGATCTATTGTTGTATTGGCTATTGTGGCCAACACCCACTGTAAAAACGGGTATATATATATAAGTCAGGTTCCATCGAACTGTAGTCACTCAACCGGCGGCTTAAGTGCCGTAACTATCTCTTCCCCATAAGCGGGTACTTTGGCGCTCTTTCGGAAACTTCTCTATATACTTAAGGTTAGGTTTGTATGCATTTTTCGGTATCATGTTGCTATAAGTTATAAGTGCTGTGTGAGAGAATCTGTCCTTTC
>JAUMGZ010179136.1:0-14180 GCA_032359645.1 Pododesmus macrochisma | reverse complement strand
ACACACACACACACACACACACACACACACACACACACACACACACACACACACACACACACAAACACACACACACATGTACACGCATGAATATACGCACAATCACACGGCAGCACACACACAGACACATAGGTTTGCACGTGCGTGCGTGCGTGTGTGTTAATTTAAACAATAATGTCTTAAAAACAATAAATAAATGTATACTATTTTATTTATCACGTTTCGTGAGCATCCAAGTTAAAAATTATTAATTTTGTTAACTTTGTTAATATTGATATCACGGCTTAATTTTAAAGTATATGTAATTATATTCTGAAGAAATTTGAACGGAACCGGAAGTATGAACCTGCTTTTGGGTTTTGAAAGTTGTTTAATATAACGTCGATTATTTCCGGGTTTTTGCTCATTTATTGTTTACACCTAACCCTCTGGAACTGTTCCCTTTATCTACGTTATGGTTAACTCCTCATTTTCATCAAGAATATATGAAGGAAAATCATTACATAAACTCGTGCAACAGCGACACAATTTCCTTGTGTTAAATGTAGAAACTTGACCACGCGTGAAGCGTACTCCTTTTCACGTTTATATCCCTCGGAACTTCTCGGCCGATGTATAGGTCTTCCGAAGTGTAACGAATGACGTTGATATCTCTCTAGACTCATGCGTTTCACTTTCTGTTTTAGTGACCAAAGAAGGAACACTACGACCCCGACAGTAAATTTATACCTCAGCGGTCGAACTACAAACCGGATGTACCAGACTCCTCGGAACTTTCCTTTACTTCAGAACGGTAACTGTGTGCTTAGTTTGATGAGTGTATGGCCTTTGATTATTATACACATTTCTAATGAAGGAAAATCCCGAAAAGTTCGGTACATCCGGTTTTAAGTCCGACCGCTGAGTTAGACTGGTTCCCTTCTCAGTCACACACTACACATTAATGTATAACGAAGCGCTACCCTGGCGGAGCAAGATAACTAAGGGAGGGAACCAGTCTGTTGCTGTGTGTGTACAGTTAAAGAGAATCTGCATATGTCAAAACTATACAAAACACACGTAATGTGGAAAAGTATACTGTATTTACTATACAATTTTACCACATAATCCAAACAATGTAAAAAAAACTATGGTACGCTTAAGTGCAGTTACATAACCGTCTTTTGATGGCAATCGTAGGAAGTGGTAGATCTGTGGACGACTATAGCAACATATATTTCTGATGTTTAATTACATATGCTCATGCTGTATAGCCTATTGATAAACAGTATTCATTTCTCTATCTCCAAATCAAGGGCAATTCTCGCGAGCATTGAGGTTATTCAAGTTTGGATGTTTGTGCGTACACGTAGATATAGTATATAATAGGTACTGTGTAATCATCAATGTGTGGGTGGAGGTATGGCGTAGGAAAAAGAGGAGTTGTTATCAAGTAGATAAAGGAAGTGGTAAAAGGGGAACGAATGTGTATTTACGAAAAAATGAAGGGGTGAATAAAAAAGGAGTGAAACCCAGGAAGTAATTGACGTCATATAACTTATTTATACGACTTCCAAAATCCTAAAACAGGTTCATACTTCCGGTTTCGTTCAAATTTCTTAGCATCTTTAGAATATTACGGTTAAAGGGGGATATGAATGTAAAACTTGCGTATACTTTAGAGAAAATGAAGGTGTGAACAAAAATAGACGGAAAACCCGCGAAAATAATTGACGCTATGTTACTTTATTTACTTTATTTAAACGACTTTCAAAATCCAATAACAGGTTCATACTTCCGGTTCCGTTCAAATTTCTTAGCATCTTTAGAATATTACAGTTAAAGGGGGATATGAATGTTAAACTGGCGTATAATTTAGAGAAAATGAAGGTGTGGGCAAAAATGGAGGGAAAACCCGAAAAATAATTCAACGGTTAAAGGTGTATATGAATGTAAATCTGGAAATGAGTAAAGCCAGGAAACTTATATTATATATTGCTATAGGTATACGACTTCCGAAATCCAAAGACAGACTCATATCCCGTTTCCGGATAAATTTCTCATCACCTGTAGAATATAATCACATACATGTATACTTAAAATTGAAATTTAGCCGAGATATCAATATTAACAAAGTAAAAAAAAAATGGATTTTTTTTTCAAATTAGCCGTGATTGGATAACTTAATATTAGGGTATGCCTTTGTCCAAGGCTAAGACATATTTAAGTTACCAACAAGCATGGCCAATGTTGCAATGGAATCTGTCCATCTATCTGATCTATTTCAAATGCGGAAAGAGGAAAGGCTATGTTGCCTGTTTTACACTTTTTCGGTCCTTAACTATATCCTAGGGGTGGTTTACTTAATTTTAAAAAGCACTTAAATTATGATATATTATAATGCGTTAACATATGTGTTTCATTTAGCTGGTTACGGTTTCATTGTGCAAGAAAAGTCTCAGAACAAGGTAGGCCACGTTTTTATTCATACCATAGGCTAAATAACCGACAATATCTAGAAAAGCACACATTTACTTCAATTTTTCAAAAAAAATTACAGTTTTTGTCTTTTTGCTTTGTAACATGGAGCTAGAATTTTACGGGTAAATCTTAAATTAACGGAAGGAATGTTCAAGGCTCATTCGAAATGTACGTAGAAAAACACACAAAACGGATGAACGTGATGTGTACGCATGCGCGCGCAATCTGTTACTTCTGACACAGACTGTACGTTACAACTGAATAAGAGAGTAATTAACTTTCACTATATTCTCCTAGACTTTCTTAGAACTTGATTTGTGGGTGTGATTTAACGCGTTACTTCATTTTCGTTGATAAATTTATTTCACGTTTTATGGTTTTTCTTCAGATCTTCTATCATAGTCAGGGAGGGAGATACTTAAATGTGTCTCGTCAAAAGAACGAAAATGCAATGCACGTGCAGAGGTACATAGAGACAAGACGAGTGAAAATATCAATAAGTTGTGTCTATACGTCGTTTTGTATTTATGCATTTAGTTCTGTTCTGTGCACCCTTTACTTGAAAAAGTAGTGCGTTTTTAGCTGCGGGAACCGTAGCTCATTTCAGCCTTAACACGACTCTTTGATGGCCAACCGTTTTAATGTTAAGGCCGAAATGAGCTACGATTTCCGCAGCTAATGCGTCTGTTGGATGAACGTAAATTCAACTGTTTATATACAGAGGATAATTGTTGGCACAATAACAGAAATGTAAAAGTATATATTGACATAATTTATAATATGTTTTTACATACTAACGTCACAGAGAATTATATGTTTAATGTTTTGCTTTTAAAATATACATAGTTCTTAAAATAGTTGATGTATCAATCAAATATATAAAAGTTTTTTTAAAGCATTATATGATGAATTCTACTCTTCTTTTTGTATAATGCGACATTTTGATTGATTGGCAAATAATACTGCGCGCATTTTTCTGCATGGAATAACCAAATCTTAATTTTGTCTTCACGTGTTTTCCAAGGTTGTAGTTTACTCAGTGTTACGTCAAATGTAAAAATTTCAATACGTATAGTAACATTTTTTGAACACATGAATCCGGCTTGCAAATAACGGGAAATCAGTTCCACACGTCCATGTTTATAATGAATTATCAAGGTGCTCTACATCTTCATTTGTGAGTGAAGCATACTGTTAAACGTTGTATTTTCGCGAGCTTAAACTTTTGCATGTTTAAGGCAATACGCATGTGAGAAAACTACTTGATAGATTTTTTGTTAAAAAAATTGTTATGTACATTGCAAATTAATTGATAAATACTTAGCTAGGTTTGAGAAAAAAACAATGTCAACTTTTTGTGAAAATCCAGTTTTTTGAGAAATTTGGTAAACTTCACAAATCCATCTCAAGGCAACTATAAAAATTACTAAAATCATAACTGAAACCTCAAAATAATGTAACAGCATATTGGTAATAATTATTATTATAAAAAATTGTCATATATTTTGTACTTTTTGTAAATTGAATTTATGTATTATTGAATTTTTTTTAAATTTCATATAAAAAGAAATATCAGAAATATAGATTTCCCATATTTTGCTTTATATTGAAAGATCTATAGTAAATGAAAAACAGTATGAATGAACATTGACAAAAAAAAAACCAATAACTACGTCAAACAATTAAGCACCGGAATGTTATAAATTAAATCGACATCACGACACTCATAAAGATTGTAATCAATGCAGACTGACTTAGGACGGTCACCCAACCAGACGGTGTGGTTAAACCGGTTAACGAGGCCTAAGCCTTCCCACTTCCCGCATCAGACTAAAAGTCTTAAGTATAGACAAACACACTTTGCTCACTCACACATTGCCTTAAAGAGTGCAATTTATTCATGTGTTTTTAATTCGCTGTTTGTCTCTTACAAACGTTAGTGGTACTTTAAATACAATCTCAAAAATGATTGGCTGACGTTTTGAATTGGTGCTGTATTCAGATATCACGAATATGAACTCACTTTGCAGTATTAAGAACTCTCTATGACGGGCCCAAACCTCAACACATTGCAAAACAATACACAATCTAGATTTCTGGACTTGATACAAATACAGGTTTCCGGACGAAACCATTTTGTAAAGTATAAAAACAACGCCGGGTTCCGGACCGAAACAAATTGTAAACAATATTCAACTCCGTGCTCCGGACCCAGACATATTGTAAACAATATAAAAATTCAAGGCTCTGAACTTCGTTTTTCTTCTTTCATTTTTATCTCATGTCATATTCTTACACAGTATAAATTACAACTTGTTTCTGAAACAATTATACAAATAGGTGGTGGGTGTTAAAGTATTAAAAGATGCAACCATTTCTATTGATTTTTTCGGTTGTATGCTAAAATCAAACCCTACTTAATGAGAAGATTTTTTTTATAAACTTTATCATTAAAATGTTCATTTGGCTTGAGGTCGAGTGAAAAGCTTCATAACTTCAAAAAAAGTAACATCGATAATCTCAGTAAAACATAATAGAACGTTACAGAGATGTTAAAAATGTATTAATCATTTTTCTTCTTCTCCGAATCAACATGTTCTTGTAAGCTATAATGTACCCCAACATTACGCAAATTAAAAGTCAGACTAAAATAATATCTTTTGAAATTAGCATTGTTAATAATATTGAACTGGTAAAATTTTACACTGAAGTCCACTTTTCTGAAGTTCGGAACAAAATATGATATTTTGATTTGCTGCTCTTTGAGGAAGCCAATACAGAGGTAAAAGCTACTGAGAGTTAATACGATCTCACCATGACCGTCAGTGCACAGTTCCACACTTTCTTTGTGTGTTTCGTTACCACTGATACACATAGCAGTTGAAACTTTATAATCTCCGAAAATTTGACTTTAAATTTCAAACCTCTTGACATTAAAACCTCAATATATTGACTTAAATTGGCATACACACTCCGGTTCTATGAACATAATTACTTCAATAAAAGGAATATTTATAATAGCACTATAATTAGATGATGTGTCATAAAATGAATACTTTTGATAAGTTAGATACCAGGCTTCATGCCAGCGAAATATTAAAAAATTCACGAAGACCCGCCTCCTGATCCGCCAGTGACTTTCATTAGTATGCAGACGTAGTTAGGCTGGACAGTGGTATAGTTTAAAATAGCATCAATAACCGTTAAAAGTCCCGCTATTCTCATGCACACGTATATATATAATCCATGGCAAAATTCTCTGTTTCTCGTGCTCAGGTAACAGTTGAACTCTGCCCGATAACATAAACTCTGAATATCTGTCTTGAGCAATACCCATGTGAAAAAGATTTGGGGGTGTTGTCCAAAATCAACGCCTGTCAGTCATTTATAATTCGGGGCGAATTATCAGTTTTAATTATTTTTGAAATTTGGTAATTTTGTGAAGATACATGAACTTCAGGTTAGATTAACGAAAAGTTACTAACTTTGCATGCTTTATAAAAAAAACATATTTTGAAAATAAATTCGCAAAACCAAGCAATTATTATTATTCGTTGGTGTGTATGTATCTTTTAAATATCAATATTTTGATTTTATATTTCAATTTTTTAAATTTAATTTCAAAATTTTGACTTTAGCGTATACAAACTTAGACTTTCATTGTTTCACAATTTTGATTTTTAACCATTTCCATTTTTTTAGTGATTCCTCAAGACGTTTCTGAAGTAAACTCATTCTGGAACAAAAGAAATCCAGTTTAAAGTATCCCATTTATTATAGCATACAAACAAAGTTTAAGCAAAAGGATTTACCGGAATAAAATAAATTCTTTGAAAATCAATAAACATTAGTAAACAAGTAATATAGTAAGTAGTGTTAGGTGCAAAGATAAACCCGGATGTGACGTCATGTTTAGAGGAGATCACTCTCCTTCTGTGTGCCTAACGAAACTCTAGTAAATATCTAAGAACGGACCACCAAAATATATGAACACAACTATCATCAGAAACATCTAAAGCAAATAAATAATTAAACTTGAATACAGTTGAAACCTAACAACTTCCAAAAGCTGTGAAAGAGGTAAATTCGAAAAACCAAGACGATACTCTAAAGCCGTAAGTCCGTGTTTATTGGGCAAACAAACGGAAAACATTGATAGCACACAGAAAAAAATAACTAATTATACATTTATTAACTAAAAAAGGAAACATCACGAACTTTTATTAAAAATAATAAAATAGCAAAATTGTAATAGTGTCAAGTACAAATTTGGAAACTTTAAGAATCAGAATGGCAAATGAAAACACAATTGGATCCTGGAAATTTCATGATATAGTAAATAGCAAAACGCGAATAGCTTTCAAATCTTGCAACTTCAAAAATTAGTTATTTGCAAAAGGAAGAGAAATACAAAACCATTAAAGTATAAATGTGGTAAACCGTGAACATTGAGAACCCATTTGATGGCAAACTAGATAAAAAAAATATGTAATTTAGAAACTGCAAAAAGCAATTACATGTAAACATTACGGAACATTAGATCAAATCTGGAAATTTCGAAAAGTAATTAATTGCAAAACGAAAATAGAAATATCATCTTGAAAATTCAAAAAGAAGGCATTAGAACAAATAATATATGATTAAAACTGGAAACTTCAAAAGGCAGTTATAGCAAAACGTCAATAGGTTTTAAACAATGAAACTTTATAGATAGTTTATAGTGAAAGGGAATTAGGATGACAGTCCGAAAACTTCAAAAAGCAGTTAAAGGCAAAACGGAAATACAGTGGAAGGAAACAACACACCGACACCGGAAACCAGCTAAAACCACATACACTGTTGATTGCTTTATTGGGGTTTAACGTCCTTTCAATACATACCAATCGGCCAAAGTCCTGTGATAACAGGCGCCTATCTCTCGCATAAGTTTAAATATTTTCTTTCCTTTAGAATATAAATATATATTACTGTAAGTTCGTATCGGTTTAAACCGTTGTACTTTATAGATAAAAATACAATAACTTAATGTATGGAATGTCGTTACAGTTATCAAATTAGAAAAAGGATGGTCACTGGTTTGTTTCTGTGTGTTGTATTGTGTACATTTAACTTGCGGATTTCAATATAATAGAGAGATAAGTTGACGGCAAACACAGGTCCTGGCGACCAGAGATTATCCGGACCAAGCACACCGTTATTATGATCTGATTTTAGTCATTCATGAAGGAATTATCTTTAAATGTTTACTCTCTAGACAAGATATGTGCCTATATAACTCAAATGTGTGGCTTTATTTGGCACAAACGTGATTTTAACGATTTTAATTCAATTTCCATTTTGGATTTATGACTTTTGGCATTTCATGGTCTCCAATTGTATGAGATGGTCGTTTCCGATAGATGGAGGTTTATAGGAGAATAATCCATGGTTGTCAGTGTCACTAGGCTGGTATTAATACGGGCAGTCTTTTAAACGTCCACTTATATTAACAAAAACAATAAAGTTGGAAAGCGTGGTTCTGTCGTATCTTTGTGATGTATACCTGACACAATACGTGTATATAGAGAATATTCTGTTTATTACATTGTAAATGTTTCATTGCCACATTGCGCCTATAGCTTCTAATGCCACGTACGAGTTGATTACGTAATTATTTCATCATGTTATGAAATGATTTCTCTCCAATGTCTATGGTTCTCTTCAATATTAATATTTGCACTAAGTGTGGCCACTCATTTCTTGCTCTTCTGAACACAAACATATAAAGTTTTATAAGGTTTTCTGAATTGTTTACATTTTTTTATTACCTTGCACTTCTGAAGTGGAGGATGGACTCAAAATGTTTAACTTCTAACTAATTTAGGTAAATATTTACATCAAGCAACTGAAATAAGAAAGAGGTTAATAAGCTCATAAATGTAATTTATATTTAATAATAGAATATGTAACGTATGAGATGATATATACATGAGAGCCTCCATCTGATTCTTTGTTGATTGTTAACCACGTCTACAACTGTGAATTATTAATATGTATGTATATTGTAAACCTATACGCTATATTTTATTTGCATTTGGAAATAAAATTGAATTGCATGGGCAGCCATTTTGTTTGGCGTCACTTTTGATTGGCTCAGTTAAAATAACATGCTTTCCATTGAATTAACATTGTTTGTTATATTTCTTTAGTGGACATAAATTATGGACCACATTTTATAGAAATTAAGTCCAAAACTTTAGAACGGACTTACATAAAGAACTCTGCACTTTAGTGACGTTTGCATTAAAACAGTGGCAATATTAATAAGATTTATGACCGAGTTTTGTTTGTGTAACATGCAGGGTCTGAATATTCCTATCAGATTGACAATTTACAATTTTAACTGAATCTTTATAACAATGTAAAAGTTGTGTTTAGATTTTAAACACGAAAGTTTACATGTTTAACCTAAACATGTTAAGGAAAGTATTTAAAGCATACACACGTAGACTTTACTTGAACGTGTTTAAGCTAAACATGTTTAGAAAGGTGTCTAAATTATAATTGCAAGTTACGCTTAACACATTATGAGGTATACACAATCCTAAACGTGTTTACGTTTGGAACACGTTTAGATGCCGCGTTAATGTATACATAAACATGGTTGCATGGTACTTACCAAGGTATGAAGATAAAAAAATATATTCTAAAAAATATTCATAACATTTAAAGAATAAACAACAAACTGAATAAAATATAAATTAAGATTGTATTTCATACAGATAAAACGGAAATCTAACGCCACGTTACACTCTCTGTTTCCGTTGAAAGATTAGCACAGAGAGCATTGTACTTATTTTTATAGAATTGTATAGTTGACTTTATTACTACAAAACTTAATTATAAAGAAAATAGAAAAATAAGCTTGCAGAAACACAAACACTGTCTTCTGTTGGTCGTTTCTTCTATAATAGACGTTCACACTATGCTAAAACAAAAGAAAGCTGGCATTGGTAATAATTCGAGTTGAATTTAGGGGCGGATCCAGGATTGTAGTTTAGAAGGGGTAAATTAAGGGGGCGCAACATAAAATCTAAACGGGTACTACTTTTTTAAATAACAATATGATGGCTTTTGATGAAATATGGAAGGTTAGAAGGGGGAGGGGTACGCTGTTTTGATCTTAAAGATGGTATACGCCACTGTATTTAACAACGGATATTCTCTTTACAGAAAGAATTACGGCCATGCTAGAATTCAATTTAATTTTCATCTTGTATATTCTTTATTTATCATTTGTTTGTTTGTTTAATTAGGGCTTAACATTATTCCAGAATAGTTCACCAATATCGTGACAAAAGACCAAAGTAGAAAAACCAAAAGATAGGACAGGGAGAGAAGTGTCGACAGGAACGAGAAATGAAAGTATAATAGAGAAAGTTCAGAAAGAATGGTGAGTCCGTGCAAGGCCGTTTCCGCCTCTTTTATCGAACTTTACATGGGGATCTTTACCGCGTCAGGGGGTTAAAAATCCCTGTACACGGGACCGCCAGCTTTGTGCACCACCCGAAAGACGTGCAGATCTTTGTCTGGCCTCTACCTTCATCCTGTCTGACTCGATGTACAAATCAATTCTTACAATGTTTATTGTAATAATAAATCAAAAAGATTTGAAGAAATAGTCAATATCAAAATGAAGTTGACTTACTTAAATGTACATAAATTGGTGTAAGGACCATTAAAAATACAAAACAAACACAACAGTGTTTAAATAAAAAATCCGCTTTAAATGGCGGCAAGGAAATACGAAAATGATCCAATCTCATTTAATCAATTCTTTTACTGTGCTATAAAAGGGTAAATGTTGTAATGTCTTTTGATTGTTACCAGGTACATATACACTAATCAATGATCAAATGTGTAAAAAGTTTTGAAAATTTTGATAAGAACAAAAAATTGGCACTAGAATTTGAAGATTCAAAAAGTGACAAGTAATTTTCAAAAGTTAACTACATGTACATGTTAAGGGAAAAAAGGCCTTCTTTATTTAATTGTTTCCCTTTTATTGATACACTCAGCTGTAATGTGTATCAATTATAAAGTGGGCAGTTGGGTATCGGCTTAACCACACCATGCAGCATTCTACTGGATGACCTTTATATTTTTGAGTTTATCGTCCTTTAACTCGTGTTTATGTCATATCGAGACGATGTCTGCTTGTGACAGTGCGCACTTATGGCGCCGTTATAGTGCTGTCTCACTGAAATATCACACCACAGACACATTGACAGGATACTTCACTCGGTCAAATTATACCAGTCCTCCTCCTACCAAGTAATGCTGGGCGCTTAGTAGGGAGCGAGAAGATTGCCTTATTTTAAAGTCTTAGGTTTTGACCCGACCGGGATTTGTACCCACGACCGTGGTTTATAGCACCAGTCTACCAGCATGAAGCGAGCGCCCTAACCACTGGGCCACCGCGCTGGAGTGTAGAGAATTGGACAATTTGACCACAAGAATGAATTGGGTTAACAGTTCTTAAAAAGAAGAGCGTTTATTTAAAGCTCGCGGTGTTTTCAAATTTAGATGTTTGATCTACATAAAGATTTAGTTTATATATATACATGTTCATTCGACGGCTTTTAAGTAATCAATATATTTTTAATAAGTATGAAATGTACGGAAGCATAGAGGGGACATGCGAACAACTTGTTTTTATCTTGTTCCCACGACTTAAAAAACGAGATTAAAAAAGTTTTTCACGTGTCCCTTTTATGCTTCGTAGGAATGATACAAGGTAGATAATGTCAAAAATTCTTCAAGTAAACGTGCCTTTCGTTATTGATATATATTACTTCTTAAACCATGTAAATTTCTATCATGTGTTATTTAAGGAGGGTGACACATGTGTAGCAGGAAACGCTTACTCGGCTCATCCTTCTTTCTGAACTATCTCTATTACTTTCATTTCCCGTTCCTGTCGCCGCTTCTCTTCCTGTCCTATCTTTTGGTTTTTCTCCTTTGGTCTTTTGTCGCGATATCAGTGAAATATTCTGGAAGTGACGTCAAACCCTATTTAAAAAAACAAACAAACAAACAATCGCGAGCACCTGGTTTTGCTTCTAGTTTTTTTTAATAGAAGCTCGTGATGTTTCCTTTTTTAGTTGATGCTTCTTCTATTCTTGGTTCTGTTTTCTGTGTGCGTCCCACGTTTTCCTTTTTTTGTGTGCGTCCCACGTTTTCCTTTTTTTTGTGTGTGTCCCACGTTTTCCTTTTTTTGTGTGTGTCCCACGTTTTCCTTTTGTTGTGTGTGTCCCACGTATTCCTTTTGTTGTGTGTGTCCCACGTTTTCCTTTTGTTGTGTGTGTCCCACGTTTTCCTTTTGTTGTGTGTGTCCCACGTTTTCCTTTTTTTGTGTGTGTCCCACGTTTTCCTTTTTTGTGTGTGTCCCACGTTTTCCTTTTTGTGCGGGTCCAACGTTTTCCTTCTTTTTGCCCATGACCATGGACTAAAGGATGCATAAGTGTGAGAACCGAATATTTTATAAATCAAACTTTTGTTCTATTGTTGATTTCTAGAAAGACTAGGTACTGAGAAGACATTTACATAACAAAAAGGATATTTTGCCGCTCTTCTTTTTGTTTGAAACCAATATTAATAAAATATGAATTTCAGATCATGTTAGAAAAAATGTATAGAATTCCTTAGATACCAAAACAATATTCCAACAATTTCAATGTTTTTTTCTTATATATCGACTCATAAAGTTTTTTCCAAATCTATTTAATTTCATTATTTTAGAACAAAGATTCTTGAAAGGCGCACTTCTTCTTTATGCCCCCTACAACTTAAAAAAACCCAAAATATAACGCATTCATATTAGGGAAATAAAAATCAATGTGATTTGAGGTTTGTTCTTGCAACATTTCATTAATTAAATTCCATCAATTCGTTCAAAAGATATTGAACTTTGAATTACCCTAGCAACGCAAAACGTCATATTTTGTGTACGTAAAAACCGCATCACAACGTCAATGTTCACCGCAACCAAATGTAGTCCCTCTGCTATCATTTGATGTGGCCTAAACTCTTTGGTACTTTTTAATGGAATAGATAACTCTTAGGATCTTTTTAGTAAATCAACACAATTTACTTGTCTAAGTATTACATAATGTGTTTTAAATCAGAGTATACCCTACTTCCTGTCGAACCCTCACACTCACACATCCTTACGGCTTTTGAATATCGTCTTGGTTTTTCCTATTTACTACTTTAATTGATATGTCATAATATTTCTTAACATTATATTTACATATTTGTATAATGAACTTTGTATGATATTACCTCAATGTTGGCAATACATGTGTTTTGACCAAAAACAATAAACGAGTGTGCAATGGTATGAATGTGTCATTGCATAATACATGGTAATAAAATATTCTAGGTATTTAGAGTCCAACTGATTTTGCGAATGACAAGTATGAACACTCAAGCTTAACTTTTTGACATTTAACATTTTATTATCTCAAGGAGTTCTGAGTCAAGTCTTTTGTTGATAAGTGTTATGAGCTTCTCGACACAGATTATGTTAAGATTCCAAAACAGGGAAGCAAGTTAGTTTTTCTTTAATATTAAATCATCTATTGAAAACGTTTTTAAAGTTTATTATTTGGACCAGAAGGAACTGATTTGAAGTAAATTGTCAACAGTTTATTCTGTAAGACAGGTCTACATACTTATCTTCACACCGCAATAGGTAGACTCTGTGAACATTTATTAGTCTGTTATTACTGGGATTATATTCTACTCCTAATATTTTTTATTAAGGTGTCATTTCTACCAACTTTTATTAAGGTGTCATTTCTACCAACTTTTATTAAGGTGTCATTTCTACCAACTTTTATTAAGGTATCATTTCTACCAACTTTTATTAAGGTCTCATTTCTGCCAACTTTTATTAAGGTGTCATTTCTACCAACTTTTATTAAGGTGTCATTTCTACCAACTTTTATTAAGTTGTCATTTCTACCAACTTTTATTAAGGTGTCAGTTTTACCAACTTTTAGCGCCGATAAAAATGGACTAATCGTATCATGCACCAAATTAATATTACAGCGAATCTTTTTGTTTCTTGAATGGACCTGCATCGGAGCAATTAAAACTAGGTGCTCTTTACACTAAGTTTTTGACAAGCTAAATGTTTTCAGTTTTTCCATAGTTAATTTTCCCTTCTTTTAAAAACAACGTTCCTACCTCGCCTGCTTGTAGGGATTTTGTTTCACTCATAGTAATTGCAATTTTGACATGCTTGTTATATGAAACTCCTTCCCTAGAGGTTTGATGCTAAAAAGACTGCTATCCACATATTAACGGGGAAGGTCGGTGAACAATGAATTGGTGCAAGCAAGCCTCACAGTGTTGGATTCATTGTGAATTATGACCATCCTAAATCATTACCTCCCCATTAAGCGCCCAGCATTTCCGGGCAGGAGGACTGGTTGGCCCGGTGTCAGGATAATGTGACCGAGTGAAGTATCATGTCAATGTGTCTGCGGTGTGATATTTCAGTGAGACAGCTGTATAAAAGTCGTCATACGTGCGTACTGTTCCAAGCTGACACCGTTTCGATATGACCTAAACGTGAGTTGAAGGGACGGTGAACCCCAGTAAACAAACAAACAAACAAACAAACAAACAAACAAACAAACAAACAAACATAAGTCATTACTACTTGACTATGT
>JAUMGZ010179125.1:0-14183 GCA_032359645.1 Pododesmus macrochisma | reverse complement strand
CGAAGAAGGTAATGATAATAGTCTCCGAGATAGCTTTCAATCCCTGTCAAGATTTTTTCTAAAACATCATGCTATTCTATGGACATTTGGGGAACAAACCAAGTAGGTAGAACTAATAGTCTACGATATAGCGTCCACGGTGGCCTAATGGTTTTGATCAAGTTCATACTTAAATGCCTTCCCATTTGAACAGATCGTTGATGGAACAAAGTTAAGGTGTATCATCATATACCCATACTAAAAGCGACATTATTTTTGAAATCCAGGGTCACGCAAGACACAAGTTTGAAATACTCTCTCAATAATACGTTATTCTTTGAAAATTGTAGTCAAAACCTCACAAATATAGGTGTAGCATATAGTCCCTACACGTCGAGTTCAATCATTTGAGCAAATTTGATACCTCATCCCCTAGCGATATTTCCTACCAAGTTTGGCTGAAATTGGTCCAGTGATTTTGAATAAGACACAATGTCAAAGTTATAAACAAATGTCTTTTACCAGTAGTTATGAATTTTGACTTCAAAATGTGTAACCATGCTTGACCCAAGCTTTACATCTTGAACAAAGTTTATTTCATAAGAGTAACTAAATGTGCAAGCATTAAACTCTAAACCTTGTATCTAATTATATGGTTTTTGACATTTTGTCACAGCATCCCCATTTTGGTTCCCTAGTAGCTAAGTCCCATTATTTGAACAAATCTGAATCCATCTTTCCTAGGGATGCTTTCTACCAAGTTTTGAAGAAGAGGTCGAAAATATATCAAGTTATTCATAGACGACAATAAAAAAAGCTCTGGCGAGTTAAAAAAAAACTCGAGTCCAAAAAATTTGCTACCATGCATTCATCTCGATGGCATCATGAACCTTGGCAAGCACAATATAATGGGCCCAACGCATATTTTCACAAAACATCAGCTAAGGATCATTCTTATCAGTATCTACAATGTCAATGAATATTATTGGCGTTAATTAATGCACCCTTGGTCCACCGATAAACAATGAATCATCATGGCACGATTGTCTTAGAGAAGTTGAATGTTGAACTTTTACAGGTAACGGAGGTGAGTGGAGAATATGTGCATTTTGCTAAGATGATATAACTTTTTCTGAATTTCAACGATGCTGGCAATTAACAGGCGAAACAAGAAACCAAATAAATTCAAGTATCATTTAATAAACTATATACCTAAATTATTGATGGTGTAAAAGAAGAAGACATGCAATTATTCACAGACTGACGTGAGAACAACAAATTGGGTACACCATACATGACCCGATAGCGAACAGTTTAAATGGAATCTGGTTTTCCAAGGCTTTGAATGTCTTAATGAAACCATGCCTGTATAACTGCGAACTCGTGCATTCAACAATACAAATACACTGACAAACCTTTATGGAAGTCCAGAATGTAGATAAAGAAAGGAAAATAAACACTCAGACAAGTCTTTAATCCAACTGAAACTGTTTAATGGCATATTCAGTCTGTACACTGCCAAACCACAACACAATGCATAACTAATATATAATAACAAAGGTGGTAATACAGCTAACCTTCTGTAATAACGACAAGGTCACAATCGCATGTGTACCAAACAAATCCTCTATACTTGATAGTCCTCCGATCGAAAGAGAATCATGTGTACCAAACAATTTTGATAATGATGTGTTTGACTACCGATCATTCAGTCCTACACATTCTATCTTATATGACTTTCGTCTCTAGAACAAATGCTACACAATTTCAAGATGTTTACAATGAGTCTAGACAGATGCGATTGTCACAAATTAACTGGCACAGCTCCATATACCTTTCGTTATTCTCTCAATAAATCATTCAAAGAGCTTACCTGTTCAAGTCATTTAAAATAATCTAAACTCCAATCAATTTTTAACAAAGGTAACTAATTCTGTGTGTTGATCTTCAACAACTTCAGAAACCAGTAATTCAACTTCTATTTCACTAGTTGTGATTTTTTATCATTATTATTACTCAAACCATCATTCAATAATTATCTTTTTTTAAAACACACAAGTGAGCCAAGTGAATTACTGGTTACCGAACATGTGGACACACTAGAACAAATGTCTAGTGGCAAGTGTGTAATTGTCTTTCTGAACTGAAAATTATTAATAAACTTTATTGTACATACCACATCTATTGAAGAATCAAGAAACATGGTACGTAAAATGACTGACTAGATATCTTACTATTATCATTATTGGGATGCATATTTAACAAAAATTCAACATTCACAAGGTCATAATGATGCAATACTGAATGGCTTTTGTAATTCCTACAATCTTGTAAACTTTTGATTTTTTTTGTTTGTTAACAATCAATTTGATTTTGTACCTACACATTCTACATATTAATTCTACATCTGATAATAATGTTGAATATCTACAGTAAGTGCAAACCTGATACTAAATATACAAACTTATTGTGATTAAATGTATCTAGCTCAACTTTATTCAGGTCAAAACCTGTCTTGGTGCTCATTATCATAAAGAAATTAGAATAGTGACATCATGATGAAATGATATCACAAAGTATCTATGATGTCACCTCTAGTGGGTGTTCGTAAGCAATGACACTAGGAAAAGGTTGAATCAGGGGGTATGTATGCACCATAACGACTATGTACACATCTTTACTACTTATATAAAGCTCACTTTTAAATGGCACAATAAGTGTGATTGGTTATTTCTTACCTATAAAGAGAAACATAGTATTGACCTGAATAGGGAGAGCACACTTATCAATGGTTATTTAGACTAACTTTTGTGGATGTGTAGCATCAACATCTTAATCACTACACTACAGAATGGGATATATGATATATAATAAAGATAGTGCTGTGTTACCCTATCAAATAATTAAAAATAATTTACATCACTGTTCAGTTTAAAATGGTAATAGACTTACGAGTTTTGATTTATATAATACGGACATTATTATTTTACATCCTGGGATTGTGGATTATAACATATTAATATTCAAGGCAGGTCTGATAACAAACTGATATGTATTCCTTGACTCGTCATGATTTATAAGTCGACAGCATATTTTGCAAACAAAATAATAAAACAATGTCTTAAAAATACAAACTGTTTAAACAAATTTTGAACATGCATTTTCTGTATCTATAATCATAGAGGTACTCTTATTATACAGTAATGCTGAATTTTGAATATATTAATGTAATAAAATAATGATTTATTCAGGACAAATTGTGGATGTATCTATGTTTTGTTGTGAATATATTGACTTTTCAAAGTAGGACAATTAGGCAAAAAGAAAATTTTGGTTTCAAATTTTAAATTATTATGCAAAATGTTGAAAATATATCTGCAAAATGCAAACTGAACTTATCCAGACAATCATCTTGTTGTGGAAAAAAACGTTATGTTGACACATCTGAAACACAACTTTTTTACCTTAAAACTATATCTATGTTCTTGTGAACAAATTCGAAATAAAATATTAAAAAGATAAACCATTCCCCCTTCATATTATAATGATTCAGTCTTATACAAAGTAGCTGTTCAGGGGAGAAATAGTGACTTTAATATGACCGTGGTACAAGATATAAAAACAGTAGTGTAGTAGTATGATAAAATCCAAAAAAATGTTTTATAATCAACAAATCATGATCTCAAGGATGGCCTTATTTAACTTGAATAAAAAATTTGAATATCTTAAAAAACAAAAAAATATTACAATCGTTCATTCTCTTCCATCGCTTCCGTTTCACCTTTTCCTTTTACTTAAACAAATTCAAAATCATTAAAATATTTCCACAGAAGAGACAATACCTTTTTAACTTATAATCAACAAACACAAGATACTAACTGTACGTATATCACCAATATGTAACAATAACGATGGACTGGCACATTATTAATTTATTCTAAATATCTTCACGCCAAAGTAGTATAATGACGATATATTGTTATGTGTGTAAGTAGAGACCTGTTGAGAGATGCACATACAATGACTTCTATGATCTATACTCCCTCTCAAATCTCAAAATGCAGATAAATATACAATTTCTACTTGAAATATTATCAGAAGTTGGTGTTCTTAAACACAATCATTTGATAGTATCAATTATCTACTTCTTAACATTACTATATGGTATTGACCGGTTAAAAACTTTCCAAAAATACAGAATTTATCAGATTGTACATTATCCAAGTCCAAAACCTAAGTTCTTCACAATTAATTTGTGTCGAAAAACCAACCTTAAGTTACATACTAAAAGAGAAAAGACATAACATTACAGAAAGTCATTATTTGCTTGCATATTAAAATAAAATTGAGTCAAAACCCCATTACATTAGCATGTAGCTCCATGCAATAGTGTGTGATGAGATAAAATAAATGAGATGTGGGAGGGAGTACATCCTACATCTACCTGTCTGTGACAGTTGTTCCTTACTAAGGGTTTTAAACGTAGACAGTTTAACCAACACACACAGATATTATACACAAATTCCTGAGTACCTTCGGTAGTAACAAAACAAGTATTATTGGCAGCTTCATACAAGTATATAATCTGACAGTGCCCTCCCTTGCATTGTTTGAGACAAGCTTTAACACGATTCTATCACTGTTTAACAGTCCACCGGACACACATGACATAGATATCACAGTATTAATGACTTCTGTATAAGTTAAATACACTGGAGACGAACTGCACGATTAGTGGACTGTACAAAGTTGAACCAATCACAGTAGCTGAGTGAAAAAGTTAATAATGTCATGAAAATCTTTAAAAAGACCCAAAAAAAATCCTAACAAAAGGAGAAGAATCACTCCGACGCCTTCTGTAAACTCATGTTTACTGGTCTATCAAAGAAAAATGTTTAAAACATTCCCTATATCACTAGACCTACGACCAATATCATTAAGCAGATAATGCAGTGGAAATAATAAAACAAGTTTCATTGCTATACATTTATAGTCTTTTAGACTGCTTGTATTTCTTACACCAGAACTTAAAGAAGATCCAAAATGCAGAATTTTAACAAATAGCTGACTGAACTAAGGACATTTAAGTCGAACAGCACACTGATAAGGCACTTTATCTGTATTAACACGTCACAACCTGTCTTCACATTACATCTTATATAGGTGCTTCATACCACTCACTTGAAATTAGATTAAATCACGGTCACTGAACTTTACAATTGTAATGCAGGCTTCAAGATTCTATTATTCTAATTTGAAACCTTTATTAGTTAAGAACAAGGTGCAAAATGAAGTATTTTACCCAGATATTTTGAATAATCATGGCATATAGGGGAACAATTCACATGTTGAAATGGACAAAAAGACAATAATTTTACAGACATATAAATGCCCTCTTCTGTTATGATATCACATCAGTACCATTTGTTAGAGACAGAAGGAATGTTAGGTCAGTGTTCTATAAATAAAATTCACTTGTAATCCAAGAATTAGCTTGTGTTTCTCAAATAGTTGATTTCTTTGAAAAACTTCAAATTAACAAGTTTTTCTATCACATCTAGATAAAGAAATTTTTTTCATATGTAAGATTAAACACTTATAAGGTATATATTAGCACTTATCGTCTGATTTTAGTTTTCAATGCCAACATAGCTTTACAGTTCTATCTTAATTGGTGAAGTTCTTATTATCAGAAAAATATTAAGAGAAAACAATAGGTCCTCATATGAAAAACAGGTTACATGTACGAAGCTGCCAATAATGCTGTCTATTCTCACTACCCAACTGATTTTTTAATAGAAAGATTCAGTTATTTTAGTTTGAGATAATCAAACGACACACCAAACTGTATTTTTATATATCATTCACAATAAAATAGTAATGTATTGTCTCAAAAATTCAAAAAAAAAAATAGTTAACACAAACACCGTGTACCAAACAAGAATAACACATTTACCATCAGGTGCAATAGTTGCCATCCAATTAAAAAACAATTACATACAATATTCATTTTTTTTGATTTAGTCTCACACGTTTCAACAAAACCATAACAATATTTATATATATAATATACTCTTGTCTTTAAACACAAAGAATGATTTTTTTCTTTAAAAACTTTGAAACACTGCACACAAACGGTACACAAGAGTAACCCCTTTGAACAGGCACATCATACTGGACAAACGATTCATCAAGCTACACAACTATATAAAGTTATACATATTTCTCAAAAGCATCTAAGCTTTATTACATATTATTATTAGTACATCTAGCTTTTCGTCACTGACACTGGGCAATATTTTTTTACTACAGAAGACTTAAATGGGAGTCTTTTGAACAACTTGTTATTCACTTGTACTCATACAGCACACATTAAAATCTTTCAAATTGTTAATAAAAGATTCTAGCATTTTTGAATACACGCAGCTGTAAGCAGCAAATCCTGATGTGTGTATATTAAGAGTTGACTTCCCATGTCAGATCAACTGTATAACCTATTTATGCTGGATACCACAACCATAAAATACATCTCCCATGTACATCATCTCAAAATTAAAAATAATAAAAAAATTACATTCTATGAATGTCTAACTTCTGTCCACATAATTATATTCATAAAATTCATATCTACATGTGCACACTTGCCAAGTCATGCACAACAAAATTCTGCCCATATTACCTTCAGCGGTTGCAAGAACTGATAGCTCACAATTTTCTGAACGAAAATGTATTGAATTAATATAAATTTACAAATACTAGTATGTGAACAGAAAGATATTCAGAAGATCCCTTCTCAAAATATTAATGCAAAAGTAATGATTTAAATTACAAAATTTAAATCCTTATCATTACAGAACCAAACGGTAAATGCATTTATTAGTAAAATACCAAAGCTAACCATGATCAGGTACTCGACATTTAAGTAATAGTATTGGCGAGTCTGATCACCTTTAACATAAATACTTGATGAGTTTGTTTACCATTAACTTATTAGTATATGACTTATATAGCATGGACGAGGATACATGTCCTTTGTGCATTGTAGTAAATAAAACTAATTAATTACAAATAATATGATGAATAAAACTTACAGTTTAAATATGATAGTATATACTTAATCATATACCAAAATAGTTACATCTTGTCTTCAAAAATGCATTTTGAGCACGGTTCAGGAAAACTTCTGTTAAATAATAAGGGAGGGAAAATCGATCACATATTTACTGAGCTATTCATTCTACATAAAATGAGATCAATTTTAGAGAAATTAGTAAACAAAAGGACTTGACACTGCAGCATTTCAAAGCATTCTAGCAACTACACCAAGTATAATTTCACCTCATTTATATATAACTAAACAAACAATTAAAAGAAACCTACTGCTAAATATTAAAGCTTTGCGATGAAATATTCCAATGAGATATGACGTCTAAACATATATGATAATGTACACATGATGCGGTATATCAGTATATCTGCCTAGTTTATAACCTAACCTCTCATACCTTCCAACACACTGGTATAGTTCACACTAAGTTATGGACAATACCATTGTAATGTATCGAGGGTTGATAGGTCATAAATAGTGGTATCTTCCTAATATTATTCTAAAATTACTTCTGGCACATAAAACATGGCTTATATATTCATTACATCCACATTAAAAACAAGCTTTGATTGACAAGACATTCTTTGGTATATATTCAGTTTGATGAAATGTTACATAACTTGTACATAATATCTTCATATTTGTATACAAGTGAAGTAAAATAACTATAGCACTATATATGAATCTGTATAATGACAATAATATCATATTAAAAACATACATTCATAAACCGCTCCAGCCCAGTGTCGGTGATCCTAAAAGCTAGAATTTACTAAGAAGAACAAGAAATCTACAAAAAAAATTCAACAATCAAAAACGTGTCTATATTTCAAGAGTACAAATGTGTGTGAGTTATATATAAACATGTATATATATAGGTAGACACATGGTGGTACTAAAGAAGAAAAAATATCTGGCCCATAATAGTAGTCCAAGACGGATTGCCCGTCGTCTGGAGGTGGTAGTAGTAGTAGATATGGCGACGACACTTACGTACGTACGTAGACAGCAACAAGTATAATGTCAAAACAGGCAAACTGACGGATCAGTTATTTAAAGGAAACATGAAGGACATCACGTGGACACAGGAACACAGCACTTCACGCCAACGTCACGTTGTCATCTACGTAGAAGAAGAAGCAAAGGATATAAGTTATACCTCACACTCGCTTGCACAGCACCTAGACGTATCAAAGTATGCTTGACCCTAATGCATGTCTACAGTCACAAATGTGCTTCTACATTTTAGATCCCTAAAGCTGCTATGATATACGCATCTGTTACAAACATATGAGAAGGAATTCATTGTAGTGCTTGCTATATGACAGATAAGTTTATTGAATTTACATGCAGAGTTTGCCATGCCCATTACACTTCTCTGACAATTCAATTATCACCTACACAGAAACTGGGGGTCTATCATTTATTGGTTCAAATATGTGTAACACAACAATGATTCAAATACAAACTTAATGCATGCAGGGATACAACAAATAACACGTACTTGACAATGTGACCTTAACCTATCATTGGGAGGAACAGATATGTAAATAATAGATACAAATTAACCAGTGTGCGAATATACAAGTAATCTAGATCATGGACGGCAAAGCTTATACAATATCAATGTATATCTTATAACAATGAACTCTTTCATCTTATTTGAAAACAGCGAAACTGTCCAAAAATCCAGCAGCTTTTCAAGTGTCCAATGCATGTAGTTTAAAACCTTTGTGGGCAGTTGAGAACTTTTTCAAGGCAACATTGCCAAACTCTGTAAGTTTTTTGTCAATCTGAGGAAGTGCACATAAATTTACATGCAAAAATAATGTACTGAAAAAAGGAAGACCCCAATCAAAGATTATATGCTTTCTACCTTCAGCTCATGGTGAATGTCCCAAATATGAACTTCAACTAGAATGTAATCGTACTAGCATCACAAACACCAAGTTTAACACACAACATCAAAGGAGGATTATGGTGTTCTTAATTCAAAATGCATGCTCACATCTCAAACTCATAATTTTGTTCTGTCACCATTGTGTGAAATACAGCAAAGAAAACATGATGAACAACTATTGCAGTTAAGGGATTCAAATAGTTCTTTCCAAACAAATCTTTTTTTTCGTAGTCTTTATCTTGCTATAACAGAAAATGCTTTCCAATTTATAAAACAAGTAGTTTTTCATTTTTATTTTAACATGGAAGTATACTATAAGGTATAGCCTGGCTAAGAACAATATGACAACATGAAATATCTTAAAAGAATGTCCTTGTAAGTAGAATGCATCTATATACTATACTATAATCATTGTTGAACTCCATTTACAGGTCTTGTTTCTTGTCCAAAATGTATGTATGAAGATAAGTTTTGAAGACGCTAAATATTTTTAAGGTCAAGCAAACCAAGATATGACTAAACACAAGAGAAAGAACATTCAAAACATCAAAGTATCACATTACACATGCACAAGGGGATGTATACTCAAGCTAAGAGAGAGTAGATATTTACATCAACACATATACTGAGCTTATGTATAGACATCTAGACATATATAAAATAGCACAGAAAGCACCTTAAAGAAGGGTTTTAAATGTACGAATAGAATGAAAGCATTAATGATGTACGAAACATAATCCTATGTGCAACATATTTCTGTTAAATACACATTATTTCCAACATTTTCTTATTTGAAATTGCTCGTTCAGATGTTGATCAATTAACCTTTCAAATGAACCAACTGCTGATTTAAAAGCCTTGTAACTCCTAACCAGAAGGAATGTCTGTACAATTCAGTTTTGTATCATGTGAAGGCATGTTAGTTATGCAGTATGAAGTTTGCCGACATCAACATGTTTGAAAATGTTCAGATTTACCTTCCCTTGTCTTACAAGTTTTTATCTATGAATCTAATTAACCAGATAGAGCTCCTACTCATTCCTATAACAACTACATACAAATATGTGAAACCTAAAAAATAATCTATCTGCCTTCAGATTAACATATACATATTACACTACCATCTTTAAAAGATCTGTTGTAAACACTACAGTTGAACACTTCTTTGCCTTTCTACTATGAACACTGTTTTTGCACACCAAAAATAATCTTTACCTGTCTACAAAAGGAGACCCTGTAGCTATAAACGAACAGTTCCACAAACCTATTGTTCACTTACTTAGATAAATACATCTATAGCCATGCAGTAAACATAAACTTGAAGATAGCAACAGTGAAGGTTTGCAATATAACTTTTGAAACCAATTTATCTACCCATTTTATTAAAAGATAAAAAAAAAATACAAGAAATAAACAACTCTTCTGTGAGCTAGCAATGAGTATTCTACCTAAGTAACAATACAGATGAAAGAAATAAATTAGTATTAAGGAATATTGGCATTGCAGTTATACAGAAAGTTCATCTACTTCAGTGCATGCATGAGACATAAACAACAAGACAGTAACTTGTAAGCCACGGGTTCTATATAAGCTAAACAACATAACAATCAACACAACACAAAACGTCCCATTATATGAGAAGTACTTCAAGTGAGAAGTACGTCAAGGAAGTGTCTGACCAGACATGGTCAGTATTGTAGCAGCAGCATTCAAGTTAACCTGCTGCATGTTGTAGCTGCTGTCTCCCTGCATATCTTCAAAGTCCTTGTTCTCAAAACATCTCTGTAGACATCAGAATCACCCAGTTCACTGCCAACTTACCTTCTCAGTACATCAAACACAAAGCTACATTTCTCTAGTGCATTTTGAAAAATTCTTCCAGAAAATAATTTCAACTAACTGCCTTGCTACTACCACTTGACCATAAAGCAAACTTATTTTTAACACAATAAACTTGCTCATCCCTAGATGTTGAAAGTAGACCGTGCAATTCATTGTTTTGAAAAAGTCTAAATGTGACTTTAGGTGTCAAAGTGTTTAAACTTCAATTTGAAGACATATGTCTCAGGATTAAAATAATAACAAAATTTCAAAATGCACTTGACTTTTGCCCTATGATCCTGCAGTCTACCATGTATGAAGTCTTTACTGTTACATACACAGGAGACACATCAGGATGAGAGGGATGGCTGAACACCCCACCAGGAGCAGTGTTCACCATAGTACTCACCACAGTTAAAAGGCTGTTTCTTCATGTTAATATGGCTTGTTGTCATTCTTTGGTCGTTTTAATTGTACTTTGAGCCTCTTCATACCGATCTGGAAACCGTTCATAGATTGTATGGCTGCTTGTGCAGAGACAGGGTTGTCGTAACTCACAAATCCTGTAGCGACCAATCAGAACATGTTACAAGACACTGTACACATCATTGGAGTTATTTGACTACTTTTGGTTATTTTGGCGTGGACAAGGTTTCAAATAACATTTGTAAAACTAAACATTAAGTCCTGCACAGAGTCAGTAATATATTAAGGTTAATCAAATATTGGAAATTAGCAAGTTGATGTTTTTGAAAATTATTTCAAGAGATAAAGTTTCTTTTTAAATTCAATTTGCATACTATTAGTATTTAAACTGAAATGACTAAACATTTACAGGACAAATCCAGTTCCCATGTATAAATGTTATTCACATATTCATTGGGATATATTAACTGTCACCTATAATACAAGACAATTACCGAAGCATTTGCTGAGATTTGTCTGTTTATCGATGAAAACTTTAGCAGAGACAACTGTTCCAAATGGCATAAATGTGGTCATTAAATCGTGGTCAGCAAACTCCTGAGGTAAATGATAGATGAACAGATTTGCACCATCTGGACCTGCAAATAACACATAAATTTGATGTACAAAGTCATAATACCAATTAAATTTAATATCCATAAATCAATGACTCATGTTGTTGTAGGACTGTTAAAAAGATGACCTACCTGTAAAGAAATGAAAACTAAACATTTATAATACCATACTTCTCCTAAACGTATGGCAATGTAGTGCAACAGAGAAAAACTACTGATGGCTAAGTGCTTCTTTATATGTCCATTTCACACTGATGTTTTAACAAAAATATTTGTGAATATGCCTAAAACTGAAACAAATTTTTCAGAAAAATTACTGTATCTAGCTAGACTTAGAATTTGTTCACATGTAATCCAGGTTATAATTTTTCTACATGTATAAACAATTATAACTAAAGACTGGCTGAAATTCAAGGACACATAAACAGTGTAAGCACACACTACTACATACTAGCTATAGACATGCAACTGAATGAAAATATGACACAACTAAACACCATGAAAGAGTTATTAATAGTTTTAAATGATTCTAAATGATGGTATTAATTATTATACATGATATATATATTGCTAATGATTGCATTGGCAGTTTAATTGTGACAATGTCTTCTTGTTCCTAAAAGCTTAAAGGAGATTCACAAATGTACTACACATATATATGTAGAAAAGAATATGTGTTATCATTATTGACTACATTTATAGTGGTATATTAGATACTTTTTAACAGGTTCGTTATGCTAACTTTTAACACATTACTAATATAAGCCTTCTTCCCTCAAAATACTCTTCAGAAAGCTATATTCTAACTATATACAAGCCAAGAGAAAGGATGGCTAACAGAGAGCTAATAATTAAATTAACTATGCTGGAAATGACAGTACGAACTCTTGAGGCTTGTTTTGGACATGTTTGGGTCCCTTCCTCAATTTGGTTTTGTTTTTACTGAAAAATAATTTGAGTGCTTTTATCTTACCTGTGGGTGGAATGATTCCAAGCCCTGTAATAGAAGTAACAATAGATTTAAATGTCCCATACAGTTAACACACTAATACAACATCCCTGTCTTCTTCTCCCAGTCACAAGAGTATGGAGAGAATAACTACATAGGGCAACTAGAAATCTGACCAGTCAGGAAGGCCCTGTGAAAGGGGGATGGGGCAGACAACTGGACTATTTTGTGAGAACTTATATCATATCTGTTCCTAGAAGGTGTATATTCAGCACTGTGATCTGCAGAATTAATGTGTAGAGAGATTTCAGGGCAGGTATTGTAGTTTGATATTGACCGAATAAGTAACTTTGACACGAGAATAAACTTACTATAGACTAAACCTACTTCGAGGTAGGTCAGGTATTCATTTTGTAGTCAAATAACCTTACTGTGCGCCTCTCAATAAAAAGTTTAAATGGACATTTCAAAAGCATTAGGACATATTGACGGTCAACACTGGGTCACCAAAGGGTATTTTATTTGTGAAAGTACTATGAAACTCATATTGGTTGTTAAACAAATCTAATAACAATCTAAAATCATATAAATTGCAGGCAAATCTTGTGATTGTGATTCTTCAATAATTCAATTTAAACAACAGTTATTCTTAAAAGTTCTGTGCAAAGAATAGGCACGTCAATTATAAGTAGTTATGAATGTAAATCAATGTGCAGAATATGCCACTACAATATGTTACAGGACTAAGTGTACAGTTATATTATGTTTTTTCAGCATTGCTTCCTACCTGTTTCAGGGTTGGCATAGCCTTATTAACCCCACCAACCAATTGAACTCTCTTCGATCAATATCAAACCACAATAAATTTCTTGATTATTGTCAAAATCTAATTGATTTTGTTTAACCATAATACCTAAAGGTAAAATATGTCAGAAGACTTTCAAAATACTTAAACTGCATAAATATGTTTAATGCCAATTTTGTGCTAAAGAGATGAATTTTTTTGTATTCTAATTAGCATTAACCTGACTCTTGACTGAAATGCATGTATAAATTTCAGTGTGCTAACATTCTATTAACTTTAAATGAATATATATTTTATTGCGTTAATATTCTAACTTTCAATGAAAATGGTAGAGAAATATATATGTTAAAAGTGGTTACATAATTATTCTATTTAAAGTAAAAGTGACCTTGATTTTTACATTAGGGACTTAATAAACTCCTCATGCAATTCTACATATTGGAGTATATACACATGTAAAATTTTGAAAGTTTTTGACTCTTACTTTCTGAGATAATCTCCAGAAATACAAGAGGCCCCATGGGCCTTAACGGTCACCTGAGTAATCCATTTTTTCAAAATGTACTTTTCAGTCTTCATAA
>JAUMGZ010179114.1:0-14183 GCA_032359645.1 Pododesmus macrochisma | reverse complement strand
AGTACAATACAATACAATATCGATATAATACATTGTGATTTTACATACAGTACATATAATTAAGACATCAGTTTCCCTTTACAACTAAATACAATACTTTTCATAGGTTTATCAATAGTTCAGACAAAAGACATATGTGCTTACTACATTTCACTTTCAATCAGTACATTTCTTAAGACAGACATACAGTTATCGTTCTTCTTATATTCATATAGCATAAGAATAATTACAACAACAATTACAACATCTTTACAACAAACTGCATCCGTAGAATTCTTAGGTACTTAAGTTATCAAGTATCGAATAAGTACTTACCTTTTATTTTTCTGGAGAAAGTCATCTTCAAAATTTCTTAATAATCTTCTCAATCTCTTTTTCTCACTCCGTGATCGTAACAACTCATCCTGCAGTTCAGGTCTATATGATGATATTAAAAGATAACTGCTTACAGTCTTTATACTAAACATAAAACACTACCACTTAACCAGTTAAACACTACACAATGACATCATATCTTTATTCTTCATCATATCTAATACCACAACATTAACATATCAATTAAATCACAAACATTTTAGACTTTTTTTATATTTAGTAAAATTAACTATAATTCAAAGACTATTGAACATAATATTATTGTGTTAAAATATCTGATTGCAGTTAATATAAAGTATAGTTTAAGTGGATTTTTTTTTTTTTTTATTGTCACAGAACATTTCATATAAACATATATACAATACATCAACATAAAACGTTATGTTAGTTAGCTATACAAGATGTTTTTTTATTTACCTACACTTACTGCATACACATAGTTTTGTACATAATTTAGTACATGTAACTTTAGAGAAATTGATAATGACATTATTGAGAGCAGATATCACCTAATTTTTTGTTTGAAGCTATTATAGGTCATTTTTTAAAGGGGAGAGCATTGGGGGAAAAAAACAACAACAACAAAAAAAAAGACAAAAAAGTTTAGAGATGGTAGATGACCTGCCCAATCACAAGTTAAACTGATAACACAATCCTTAACATCCTTAAGTGGAAAAATGATAAAGTTGATTAATATCAATATGTTAGCTTCTGAGTATTCCTTTAAGGTATTTACAAATGTAATGTATTAATAATTTCCACTTTCATGGCATTTATATTTTTCGTGAAAAAAAATACCAACACTGTCATTTCATGAAGGTTTGATTCTGCAGTTTGAAGGTCGTCATCTTCCCCACTATCCATGTCAAGTTTCCGTTTAACTTTAGGAGAATCTCTTTTTTCTATCACATTAGGCCTTGCTTGTTCACGTAAAATGGAAAAATCTCTAGTGACAGCAAAATCCATAGTTCCTAGTGCATCAAACTCTACCCTTTCATCCTCTTCCACTTTTGCAGAGGGAACTTGTACAGGTTTCCTCTGTAAGTAGGAAGTCAATATTATAATGCAGCACATCTCTATCAACCGTACATAACTAAATACATAAATAATATTGTTATTATTGTTATAGCATTACAATGTTGGCATGTCATGAGATATTGATTCTCTGATTAGTATATAAAGGTCTATAGTTATTAACATCCCAGCTATGTGGTTAATCAGTCCTGCATACAATGTCAATTTATACAAATGTAATTAACATACACGGTTATGGATTTTAAATCGGCCAGGTTATATTGAGGTGGATAATAAAATATATGTCAACTGTTAGGAGCAGTTGTTAAAAGCCTACTAAAGTTTCTATTTTCAATTGTCAATCAATATCTAATCACAACATACAGGTGATGACATGATGGGGCATGTTTGGAATAAAGCGCCCTTATAGTGACTTAGCACATGTGCATATCTAAATGAATGATTCTTTATGTGTTGCCTTTAAACTGAGGAAGTACTAAGAACCAAATTCTTGTTAAGATTTGTGTTTCTACAAACACTCTCTCAGCTACTTTGTGAATGTTCTAGTTTTTCGAAACCATTCCACATTATTTTATTTTAAGCTTATCTGTTGATGATGGCTGTGTTGGAGGTCAGATCTCGGTTTTATAGTTTGTATTCCTCATAGATATTTACTGTTTTTAAATCAATGAATGTCATTTAAAGATACAAACATACAAAGTTGAAGCATGGTGCACTTTTATTCTTATATGTTAAACCTTCCAAACCATGCACAAAAGTACAACTGAGAATGCGGATGAATCCATAAATGAACGAATGACCTCAAAATACATGTGTGTCCGGTAAAATACTTACATATGAGGATGTTGAATCAGCTGCAGGATTGAGTTCAAGGGGCTGGTCTTCTAGTACTGTCTGTAAATCAACCTTATCCCTTGGCTGTCAAAAAAAACCAGACATATCAAATGTTGTACCAACAAACTCATTTCATAATGCAATATATGTTTTACCTCTGAATATTTTTTTAACAAATGTGCAAGATGTTCTCTTTAATTTTGTTGGCTTTCTTTTCTGTCTTCATGTAAATTCACCTAAAAGTCTACAGTATTGGCATAGTTGGGTATTAAATGAGAAGTTTAAAATATAAATAGTAACATGAACTTTGTTTATAAGATCAGAGTACAAAAGGGACCATGAGACAATAAGATAAATCTTGATTAACCTTGATCTGACAAGTTCAACTGTATAATGTCACACAATGTTTATTGTTGGTTTGAAGCAAGTGTTTACAAAATTTCACTAAAAAGGTTCAGAAGTTGTAATGTACTCAATGCTTCAGATAGATATTATTACATGTGACCCTAAAATTGGACTTTGACCTTAAACCAAAATTTGAAAAGTGACAGGTCTTTTATGGAGGGATTGCATGTGACGTCACCGTCCACCGTGTTGAAGGCAAAGCTTAATTCCTTTCATATTAGATAGTGGAAAAACAGGGAGTAGAAAATCTGTGATAAATCGTTATTCATAAACGGAATTTCATGAAACTAATATAGTTGGAAAGAATGAAAATCATACTTTACAATGATGTTAACAAAAAAGTATTTTATTTGTATTTGAATCCGTAGCAACTGTGTGAATATGGCCAAATTTAGTAAGAGTATATAGTCAACACTTGTCAGTTGCCCTCCATACAGGTAAATTTTGGCCAGTAGCCCTTTAAATGGCCAGTTTAGGGTATCTGTGCAAAGCCTCTATTGGTAGTGCAAACCTGAGTAAAATACTTAAATAGCTTCATCACAATATTGGATAAATAGATATAGACAGATAGACAGAACTCAATCCCCACTTAGGAATCTTAGAATCTAAGGAATATCCCATCTAGCACCCATATTACAGAAACACATACCCAAAATCATAAAAAATGTAGATTACATTACTTACAGATGTTGGTTTGGCAAGGTTTCTTTTGATGCTTCTATAACGATCATACAATGGACGCATGAGATCCTTGTCATCTTTTGATCTCTACAATTGAACATAACATAAATATTGAATAAAATTTCCTTTAAATACAAAGTTTATTTATCTTAAATTATGTTCTGTTTAATAAAAAATTTAACATTAACTTTCATGTTTAAGACACGGTAATCAGATCAGAACGCTTCCAGAAACATGCTTGACTCTAAAAGCATGTTGTGTAAAGAAAGAAATAATTAGATTTTGACACTTATTTTGAATGCGTTAGAAGGGAAAGTGTGGCAGAATCTACAAGAGTTGTGGTTCTTGTGTAGTAAATGTGTTGTTGCCCTTATCAAGTGTACCAAGTTACAGAAAGCTATCTTGAAAAATCTGTAAATGAATATAAAAGTTAAACTCAAGACAAGGAAATACAGAACAACTATTTATGAAATGGGGGATAACTCAGTAGCTAGTGGGTCAAGAGTTGTGGTTCTTGTGCACCATCGTGTGTATTAAATTTTATAAAGTTATCTTAAAAAGTTAAACGGCAGCAACTATTTGCTCCAGAGAGCACAAAAATATACACTTGTTTATCTACTTTACAAAATAACAATCATTTAGTGCTAACAGAATTCATTCTTAGAATCTTTAATAATTCACATTTATATATGCATAAATTTACTTACTGGTCTTCCATGAATACTTTCAAAATGTAGTAGTGATTTCTGTATGCACAGCTTCTCTTCTTGTATCTGTTCCCTTGTCATTACCTAACAATATTACAAAGTGGATTGAGTATTTAAGATTATTCAACTACTTAGGGCAAACATGTGTTTTCACTAACAGCTACAAACAAATTAAAATAGGTAGGCAATCTTTTTCTTTTCCATAGATTATATACAGGCAGGGATGCTGACTTAAGCTGTTCTTCTCTGAAAATGGCCAAACAAGAACTTTAGGTAGGCACTAAAAATTTGAGTAGGTAGTATTATTGAGGACAGATATTTTTTGTTTTTGCCAAAGTAAGTTTTTCATAAGCAAGACAGACAGAAAAGGTAAATATTTAATAACCTGAATACTTTTATTGCATGGGCACAACCAATTTGAGTCTAGAACATAAAGTTATTCTATCTCATGTGTATGTTATTCAATACTGAATCTGTTTCTTACTTACATTCATATCTTCTGGACGATGAACTTCCTGCCTCTTGACCTTTAACCTGTCTAGGATTGCATTTAGAGTTGATTCCATAGTTGGAGGTAAGTCAGGTGGTTCTCCCCTTTCTCCACTAGAGGATGTTCCACTACCATGGCGACTACGATTTCCCATTTCAGCCTCATCTTTTAGTTCTAAGAACAGAATTTTCAAATTCCTATAAATGTGTGTAAACCTTTTTGTGACCATAACAGTTAAAGTAAAAATAGAATACTTCTGTCTGGCTTTGATCAAATGTATACTTTTGTCAAGAAATAGAGCGACACTTATATAGCTTTTCTTAAATCTCTTTAAAAGTACACTTATTAAACTGACAGGAAAATTTAAAATAATTTGCTCAGACTTTATTAGATGTTTGCTTGTTTAATTAGGGATTAGTCTGTCTAAGCGCATACTTGCATGGGAACAAATGTGTCAAGATATCTCAAATAGAAGGAAGCTATATATGCTTTGATATTATATTCCTTACAGACATGTATGACACATATCATCTTTATTTGATAAGACACAATACACAAATTGTATATCTTGCATATCTTTAATGTAAACTATTTACTTTTGATTTCTTTCTTTGCTTTAGAAATGTCATTCATCCACTTTTTCACTTCAGATTTTTCCATCTTGTCTGAGTGGGATGGCTACAAAAAGACAATATTATTATTACTATATATGCTCAATGTTATAAGTAATGCATTTTTCTTTAACTTCTAGTCAAACCATTACATAATATCTTTATGGAAGTTAAAAGTGAGATAGGCAACTGAAACAGACATCATGTTTTTAAATGGCATATTTTTGTTTTTAAAAATATTTCAACGACAGTCAATTATTATTTTAAAGTTATGCACATTTTGAATATTATGCTCATACAAAATATTTTAAAAGATGAATGTGATTGCCAATCAAAGAAAAAGGATTATTTTAGCCAAAGACCATAAAGAATTATTCTACATTCAACATTTTATATAAACCAGATTATCGGCCTGCTTTACCTTATAGCCATTTTCTTTTTCAAAACGTTCTTCAAAATGGCGAATCTTCTTCTTCAAACCTGAAATCAAAAAATGAACTTATAATTTCTGTAGATTTTTCACGAGTTTTATTAAAACAATTTTATAAAATGCCATTTTAATACTATTTTTTCCTGATGGTTGACAGATTTTGAATTCCAGAACCACACCTTGAAAAAAGAAAATTTGTTTTCCATAACAGATTACTACATATGCAAGCATTAACTTCTTGGAATTTAATAAACACATTCAGTGACAATATTTGAACTAGAAATATAATTTAAAAGAAATATACCTTGAATTTTCCTAGTGAATTGACGCATATTTGCAGTGTACTCATCATCTGCACTTCCAATACTGAAATAGAATAGAAATCTTACTTCCTGTATACAACTATGATTAAGTTCTAATGAGTATTGAAACATGACAAAACACAAACTATAGAACCGGAACCAGATAGCTGCCTTATATCTACAACTTCCCATATACATATTTATCAACTCAATCAAGAAGTTAAAGGGGAAAATTGTGGAGAGGGAGGGTGTACAGATTAGGGAGGGTGTACAGGTCCATATCATATGTAAATTTTGTTTGTAATATATTATTTAAGAGAAAATATCTTGGCAATTTCAGGTATTTGATTCATAGTGGCTATCAGTTATTAAAGGGGCATAACTCACTTACATGGTAATTGTATCACAATTTCATTGGCAGGTGCAAAGGTTCGCAATGAACACGACACATGTTTGAAGTGTAATTTCAAAAACATTTGTTCATAATTTTGGCATAACTTCCATAAATGGTGGTGTATCAAAATTTTATTTGTAGGTGCACAAATTTATACCATGGGCAAAGTTTGTATGAGCTAGGTTTCGTTGAAATTGGTCAAATAGATTATGAGATGTCAAGAAAAAATCGTGCTGATTCAGGTATAAACTGCCGTAACTTTGTTATGGGGGATTTAATTATAATCTGTATAGGGAAATATCAAAATACAAATAAGATTTGAGAACATTTAGCAGGACTGAGTGACAATAAACACTCAACACAATCAGAATTTATTATCTTGACTGATGTTTCATGTATTTTGAGTTTTGTTACATACCAAGATGAAATTTAAAAACAAAAACATTGATTTACATACTTTTTCTTTTCATTCTAAATATATAAAGTACCTGTGTTTTCTGTATTGGTCTTGCCACACAGGGGGTGACGGGGCTACATCTGTATTGGTAGAACCCCTGAAATGAAGATAATTTAACAATAAGTGCATGTAAATTCACTTTTTATTAATATTAATAAAACTTTAAAAGAAAGAGCATGTTTAACTTCATCTCACTGCTACTTTCTAATGTTTATTGTGTTGTATCAGACAAAAAGCTTTTCATCTCAAGTTCAAACCAAGTCTGCCTCATTACAATTTTTGTACAAATATTTCTATATCAACAAGAGAATTTCTAAAACTAAAATTGACTATATATATTCTATTAACAATGAAAGATGTACCACCGCCCAAGCCATAATAACCTATAATTTCTGGGTTTATAAGGTAAAGCAAGCAGTATGTGTTCAAGGAAAACAAGCTGACACTACTTAAACACGAAGGAGACAAGAAAAAGAAACTTACAATCATAGTAACCACAAAGTCAACATACATTTTATGACATACAATATGCATATACTGTACTTAAATGTCAAGAAGAATATCAATGTGCAGTAATTTTAAGAATATATTCATATCAAAGAGCTTGATAGAGTATATCAAAACTAAATTTTAATTTGACTTATTGTCAATAGCTTATTTCAACAAACATTGTGATTGAGTCACACAATAAAACTAATAGTGTTCTATAAATGGTCATAATTCTGTTTGTCTTGACTGCTTTCATCAAATCATTAATAAATACAAGACTTGAAAGTGATGTTCACGGATGACAAATGTTGGTGATGTACATATTTAAAGCCAACACAAGACAGATAAATCAACAGCACATCACATAAAGCATGATGGAATGTTATATTGGAGAGTAGTGACAGAGGAAGATTATTGATCAAAATGTCAAGCAGCACAAAATACCCTTATCGCTAGCTTATTTGGAGAAAATTCCTTGTGATTTTATATCCTAACTTGTCAACAATAATATTTTGACAATTTTTGACACTTATGTTTTTCGATACTAGAGTGGCAAATGTTACAAACCTAAAGTATGTAGTACAATAGTTTATTTGATTATTGACTTACTGTCCACAGATTTATTTGAATTTTCAGTATTTTGTTTCTTGTCTTAATGCATACATATAAAAATTTCAGGTTTATTTTTCAATGTTCAATTTCTATTGCATTGTTTGAACTTAATTCTCTATTACCAGTATTTCCTTAGCAACATTGACGTTATAATATAAAAAACTACTCTGTGCCTGCTGATAATGCTTTGATCGTGCTTTAAGTGAATAATAAGGATAACATTGAGAATGATCACCTGCTAGGGCTGCCTGTTTGATAAGCACTTGGCGAGAGAGGTGCCTCGCTATCGTTGTAGCGATTATCAAGTTCACTTTCTCTGTGTAGGGTTTAAATATTTACAGTAAACAAAACAATCTTACAGAAAGTTGAAAGTCGATATATCAACAGAACAAACTACTCCACAATGTATTTTGACCAACATGACAGCTTTATACATACAGTGGTTAGTCCTGGTGCTAACATTATTAAAGGCCTTTTTGTATATATAACATGAAAATTAGGTTTTAAATTAACTTTAATATTATAAACTGAACTTTCCTGTATAAATTGAGTCAAGGTTATTTTTACTTTAAATATCACCCCACCCCACCCCATACACTTAACTGAACATAATTGAGAACATGCTGAATTGAGAGTGAACATTACTTACTCCGCCTTGCGTTTGATGTGCTTGTTAGATCTGGGTGATATGACAGCATGGTGGTCCTGTATATCGTCCCCATTTAACTGTTGTGACTTAGCCCACTGATATGACACAGTCTGTCCTTTGTGAGCTAATATTGCATCTACAACACAAACAAAATGTTCACCTATTTAATAAATGCTTTACTCTTTAATCCATTTGCATTTAAATGAATTGAGGTTTAATAGTCCACATCACACAAAATGTTAATTGCTAAGATTTATTTGGTGAATTTGGTTATTTGCATTTAAAGCTGAGTAAGATATTATTCAGACAGTGAGTTTATTCAGTTGTACAGTCACTCCCTTGCACAGATTGGTTATAAAGATCGGTGAATATTATATTAATTTGAAACATATATCTGAAGATAGTTGTATATTATTCAACTAGATAAAACACTGTTCCGCGTGTTTAATGATTATTTCTATTTCAGTCATCTAGATTTATTTAGTGGAGATTAAATTCTTTCTATGCTTCAATGCTTGACTTCAGAATTGATGATCTATAAAGCAGATTTGTGATCAATCTATGGCACAAGCATGCTAATAGGTTTGAGAAATGTTGAAATAAATGTCAGGATTAACAAGTACTAACCTGAACTTTCAACATGGTGGTGTAGTGTAGATAAGTCTAGAGGAGGTATGAATGGTTTACGAGCATTACTTGGGGAACAGTTCGGAGAAGCATCAGGTGACCTTCTGTTCTTAAGATCCTCTGCTGTATTAGTTAGTTCTAAAAAGGCAACTCGAGGTTTCTGGAAGTTTCCATTAATTAAAGCCTCTTCATGTTTACTTGGTATGGTTAGGTCACTACTGGCTGTAATAGTCTCAATACCTACACATTACACAAAGAAAATAACTAATGAGCTTGTTAACTTGAAGCAAGGCTTTTTACTACCAAAGTATGTAAATCACATCAAATTGACAATTCTATCCAAAAAAGACCTTCAAAGTCCTAATCTATATTGTGCCTTTATCAACTGTTATGGACAGTTTTATTTAATGTACTTAGTGCTTGAGAAATGGAGCTAAATGCAAGACCTTATGGTTGTGATGCAAACAGAAAAGTGAAACCTTAGTACATGTATCGTGTTCTGTGATATTAGTTGCAGGTGAGATCAGCCATCTACAATATCTTATTCTCAAGTGTAAAAGCAGGTTGCACACATGATACTTCCATCTCAATAGCTTTGTTTGCATCATGAGATTTACCTTTTAACTACAGGACAGAAGATAGAACATTTGTGTTGATAACTTGCAGTTCCTTGATTTTGTTTTTGTTACATACATTGAAGGAGGTATATTATATATAATATAAACCTTAAAGTGGCTTACAATGCCATCGTTGATTTTATAGCTACACATATGTATAATGATTGCTGCTATAGCAACTTTAAAACAGCACCAGAAAGTAGCCATAAGTGTGCACTGTTTCAAGCAGACACTGAAGCAATATAACCTAGACATGTGTTTAAAGGGACATTAAACTCCAATAAATCAAACAAATTAATTATATGACTAGCTTTAAGATTCACAAAGCATGTTAGCTCTTCTACCTTTCATTTTAGAATCTTATATTTTTGGATATGTAAATATTTACATATAGGGAAACCTACCTCCATGGGGTGAATGATTTTTAGTGTTATTTGTTAAAGGTTCTGCATCTTTCAATAATTGGTCCATTTCATCCTCAAATTCTTTCTCTTCAGAACTAGATCGAAAACGTCTGGTTGGTGATCTACGATTTGGTGGTCCAGCAGGCTTTTTAAACTGTCATAAAGAGAATGGAAAATTCAAAAGTATATATTCTTGAATACTCTTCTTTAAAATTAAGGACGATTACTTAATTGCAAGATTTTTGAAATTTTTTGTAAAAATCGTTTTAAAAAATTCCTTCCTTTTTGATCTCCTTGTGGCAACCCCCTTAGATCTGGGGCACATCTAACAAATTCCCTTCCACTAGGGATGCTTCCTACTCAATTTAGTTGTAATTGGTCCAGTGATTTTGGTGAAATTGAATTATGTAGGAGTTGATTACTCTAGGTACATTATTTTCCACAGCCGCTAACCACCTGTCATACACCTACCTCACTATAATCAAAACTTGCACTCTTTGCAAACCGGTCAAACATTTTAAGTGAATCATGGGCTTTAGTTTTCAGACAAAATTTGTCTAAATCATGAATTTTAAGTTAAAGAAAGAATTATACATACAGAGGATAAGGTTCCAGAATCTCGTCTAACCATTTCAAAATCATTCTCTTCAATGTTTTTATTTTCCCTGAAAAATAAAATATGTATAAATAATTAATTTCCTTATTACAGTAAATGTTTCTTTTAAAATTATTATGCAGAATGAATTTATTTGGCTTGGACATTCATAGGAAAACCATTTTTACCTCTCTATTCCAATAGTAATCCTACATTTTCATTATTAAACAATGCCAGTGATCATATTGGTGATTGTATGTTAACTTATATATCTGCTTACATTATGATTCATGGCCCTGGTGGTAATCCCTTGTCTAAAACAAGTGGCAATACTGTACTGTATGTTGTATTTGCTGATGTTTAATATTACTCCCGAGCATAGCTCCATAATGGACCATCAAGGTCCTAGTAACACACTTTTAAAGAACATTTAAAAAAAAAATTCAAAATGACATGCCACAACCTGAATTTGTTTGTTCACTGAAATCAGATTTTTGAAAACTAGGATAGCCAAGACGAAAACATGAGCACGGCCAAGTGGAGAAGAATACATGCATTATCATGTCAGCATATAGAAAATCATATTTGCGTACAACGCAATTCTTCAACTGTATGAGATATCTGAATAAAATGATGTGTATTTGTTTAATACTTTATTATATAACTGAATTTGAGACCCACCTATTTGGTTTCTCTTCCATCTCCTCCAAATAATCCTCCTCATCTCTACCCGTGAACCTAGGTGACTGCAAAAATAAAGTGAACCTATCATTATAGACATTCTCCTCACAGTGTAAAACAAAGTGAACCTATCATTATAGGCATTCCCCTCAGTGTAAAACAAAGTGAACCTATCATTATAGGCATTCCCCTCAGTGTAAAACAAAGTGAACCTATCATTATAGACATTCCCCTCAGTGTAAAACAACAGGTATTCAGAGTACGACATAGCAAGGTTAAATACTTTACTAAACATGGGATAAACATTGTTATGGCCTAAGTGTCTTTCAGGGACAAGATATTAATTATAAGTTTGCAATAATATAAGAATATAAAATAAATTAATCTGAATCTCTGACTATAATGTGATAAGCACTTATTTCTTCAAAAGCATGATAATCTTCTAAATTGTATCTCCCAAAACATCAAATATTATTTAGACACAGAGTTTATGTAAATAAGGTTATCAACACAGCAGAAACATATCACAATGCATCTGTTTCCTGTTCATAAGGAGGTTAAATACATATACATCAAAGTAGGCACTTCTGTTTACATTGCACAGAATCATTAACTTTGGTTAGACTGGACCTTGTTAAAAAATTTATTTGAAATACTTTCAAAACATTTAATAGAAATTTAGCATAAATATATAAATACCAGAAAGTACATTGGCTGATTGGCCCCTATTGCTACATTACCTGTGTAATAATCATGCCCTTCCCTTCAAGGAAATTAAACTGATTGGACATTGGTCGCTGTTTACTGTTTGTCATGGCATCTCTTGTGACTTCATGGGATTCTAACTTTTGAATTCTATCTTTAATGGATATGGTAGCAACCTCCTGTAATTCTTCATCTCTATATATAACAAACATTAACAATACAAAATAATGTTTAAATACCGACTTCAATTCAGAAACAGGCAAAACACCTTATGTTTTATTTTCATTATTATATTATAAGTCAAGTGAACAAGAAAAAAATATGTATGCCCCATCACTGTATGATTGTGAAAGTAGCTATTACGTATATAATTGCTATAGGTATTTATTAACGTAGGTTTTAGTAAATAAGTGACCTTGACTTTCAAAATTCATTCAGCTGTACATCTTTGTATGTGATACATGGGTAGCATTGAATATCCTATCAGCCAATTTATACATAAAGTGTATTCTATATATCAGGACAGATTCATTCAGGTACAAAATAAAAGCATTTACGCTGGAAACCAACATGCGCTGACCTACTTTTATTTGTGGTCATATAATGTACAACTGTATGCCAGTGTTCATTACTGGTGTACCAAGAATATTTATTCACTGTCAAGAACAAATATTATATTATAAAGTATATAATAGTAGTAAAGTAAAACCTGTTGTTATTAATGCTCATGCCATCTTCATGCGTGTCCATCCCAACGACACCACCATTTTGACCAAATGAAGTGTCTGTTGCTGTATCTGTTAATACACAAGGAATGACTTAATGATTGTTGTTAAACAATAAATCCAGAATAATGAATGAGTATAAGCTGAGTGATAAAAAAGTCATATTCAAAATTAATATGTTTAAATCCTGGTTCACAACAAATTATAATTAATGTGTAAATATTAAGTATGGCAAGTTAATGTAATATTATGATTCTTGTCAATAAACAAGTTTTATCTTCCTTTACTTTATTTATTACAAGGAGTTATTCAGGTTAGCTGAAAAGTTTGCTATGGTCATTACTAACCGTCCTCAGCAGCATTTATCTCCCTTGATAATTCTAAGCTGTCCTTCAACATTGATCGATCTGAATCTCCACCAAACAGGGCTTCAGTTATAGTCTGTGCTATCACTTTTTCAACAGCTCTGTTATAATGAAAACATAGAATGTATACCATTATGATAAATAAAGAAAGAACAAGTGAGAAGGACATTGTGATAAATATAGAAAGAAAGACAGAAATAGAGAAGTAGTTATTAAGTATTTTATTTAAATGAAATGAGACACAGAATCATTATTGATTGTGTATTTCACTAAAATATAATAACAAGAGGCCCATTGGGCCTTAACGTCCATCTGGATCTTTTTAAGTAAAGTTTTGGCATTTGAATACTTTTGATTCCTGAATTGAACAATGGTTCAACTTTAAACATGCTAAAATAATTACATACCAAAGCATTAAGCACTATGCCTTCTAGTTTATAAGAATTTTTTTCAAAAACATTTGTCACATTTTACCCATTTGGGCCCTTAAAATGGGGCACCCTGGGGGCTGAGCCTTATCATTTGAACAAATCTGAGCCCCCTTTCCCTAGGGATGCTTTCTTCCAAATTATGATATATTTGTTCCAGGTGTTTCAGACAAGAAGTCGAAAATGTGAAAAGTTAACATATTTGCTATTATATACATAGTGTTGAACTTTTGACCCCAAAATGTGTAACCTATTTTTGACCCAAGGTTCAAGACTTGAACAGACTTTGTTCTCCATGCCCTAAAGTTACTACATACAAAAGCATTAAGCTCAAGGCCTTCTACTTTTAAGATAACTTTTGAAATTTTGTCGAACTTTCCCCCTTTTAGCCCCCAAAGTGGCATCCCTTGGGGGCCAAGCCTCTGCATTTGAACAAATCTGATTTCCCTTTCCCTAGGGATGACTTCTTCTAATAGTTTTAAAAAATTAATCAAAGTACTGGAAGTACTGTAAGGCACTGCAAGTGATTTTGCAATGTGTAATACCAATCTCTAGTGTCTTATAT